>JAVQKG010137269.1:0-10205 GCA_036025885.1 Hypseleotris bucephala | reverse complement strand
GGGGTCTCTTAATTACTCGTTAACAATATAAAGCCCCTTAGACATCACAGATTAAAGTCGCAGTTAGTGCCAAAACATTGTATAGGGGAAATTAGCTGTCCTGGCGTCGGTATGCACTCCCCGAGTACTTTCTAGTTGAATTCTGATTTCATTGCAGATTTGGTGCCATGTGTTCCACAGGTTAAAATGGAAGTGTGCAATTTCACTTATTCATAGCATCGTCCCGTAATATGTATAATACGTACATCAAGAACTGACAGAAAGCCATTTATTCTCACATTCTTTAACTATGTAAAATAAATAAAATAAATGTGTGAAAGGCCAATGGCAATATTGAGTTGTCCCAAGTAGACTAGTCCTACACATCTTGTACAAGACTGCAACCTAATTTGCCTGGATTACATTTTATCCTGCTATTGATATGAAACATCAATATAAATATGGAATCATTATTTATTTTCACTTTCCTGGATTTTGCAGTCTTTTTCCAAGACAATATATTCTGAGATGGGACTTCCAGGTCCCTTAACAATTTTTCGCAGAAAAACGCTGCGCGGTGTTGCTTCCCTATTTAATTTCCTATTTTAAACACCACACAACTGCTAGACAAAGTATTACCTTGTTTGTGGGGCAGATGGTACATCTATCCACATCATCTCTGTGTGGCTGTAAATGTGTTTTCTAAAAGTGACAATAATGTCTTTGTCTCACTTTTTCCATCAAAGTGAATATTTTTGACAAGTGTGTCAAAATGGCTGCCAAATATCTGTTTTAGCTGGTTGAGTCCTTGAGATCCTACAAATCACTTTTATGGCAGGTTTTAGTTTTATATGTTCCATCTGTTTGATTTTGTTATAGAATATTACACAGTGGTGACGATATGCATCACCAAAATAATAATATATTTTGCATGAGATACAAACAAACAAACATACTTTGAGGAAGAAGGTTTTAATAGTTTGTCTTCATGTACTGAGGCTGAGATTAATGAACTTTATCAAGTTCATGTTGCCTTCCACTGCACGAGTCCTATGTCAATTAATCATAACTCATAACAGGTTTACAAAATCTGATATCTTGTTTGAAGTCTCTATATTAAAGTACTTAATTTTGTGTTAGACTAACTAAAATATGGGTGCCCAGTGGGTTAGCGCCCCTGCCTCTCATCAACAAGATTTTGTTTTTGATTTTTTGGGCATCAATATTCAAAAAGTCTACTGCGTCCTCTCCAAGACATTGCCAACTCAATCTTTCTGGGTGGAGTCAGCATGTCCTCAGTATGATAATGTGGACTCTCACTGGGTATCCTGGCTCCCTCCCAATGTCTAAATACATGCTTGGAAAAATAGTAAATCTAAAATTGCCTACAATATGCAGATTATCTAACTAATCTGATGCCTACTTTTTCCAGACCAGAGAATTAACTTAAATTGCTTGAATTTGTTTGTTTCCACAAACAGACAACTTTTTTGACCCACTGTCTCCTGTATCTCCCCATCCTCTAAAAAAAGGACTTTAAGTAAGTAATTTTACATCTGAATTTTCTACATAATTCTATAACATATACATGTTGCGTATAATTCTTTTCATATTTCCTATTTTTTTTACACATTTTCTAATTTCTAGAACACATTACATAATTCTTTCACTACACATTAACAAACTAGCTAACTGGGCTGTTTATACTGCCCCAACACTGGAGTGAGGCCATTTCCAAGAGCTGCTATTAGCCTAGCCACAAAAACAAAGGAATGTCAATCCTCCAATGCACCTGAAAAAGACAGCAAAAACAGGAAGTGGCAGAAGGCACACTGCTATGAATAGCCCACAGAGCATAAATGCTTAATGATAAAATATGATTTTTCTTTTACCGTAGTGTGTGCCAGGGCATATGCTTCGGAGCGCTTACTGTGGCACGCATGCCATAGGTTGTCGAGGCCTGCTCTAAGTGGCAGGGTCCAAGGTGTACCCCATCCAAGACCAATAGGCTGATTTATTTTCTTCTTTGTTGTTTGGATATCTTTCTTGCATCACAGAAATGCATGCTTTGAGCTTTAGCCTGAACAGAAACAGTGAATGGCAGCGCTGGCATTGTGTTGTGCTTTATTACACCTGCAACTGTGAGTCTCATGCATTTTTAATATGTGTAATTTGCACAGGCCTCTGCATGTGTGGAAGTACGCTCTGTCAGGGAGACCATCCAGGCCCTTATCTACATTCCCCTCTCACATCACAATTGCTCTTATGAGGACACGCCACCCCTAACACATGGTACACAAGATTATCACATGATGTGTTCATTGCATACAATTGTAGGAACAAAAAGAGAATGTGGATTTATCACACTATGCAAGCATGTTTTGGTTGAGCTTTGATTCTTCTTTGAGTTAAGTTTGGACATACAGTAGTAGATACAAGATCAATAATGTTGGATATAATTTTACGATCAGAGAAAGTAGAGTGTGGAAAATGCAAGCTGGTACTTGAGAGAGGTACATGCAGAAATGTAGGTAATAGCAACTTTGTTCAATGATAATGGTTGCTAGGACTGCTACAACATGTAGAGTACTTAAAATGTTAGATATGGCACCAGAAAAAACAAGAAAGAGCACATCTATGTTGATTTAGTAATGTTTAAAGCAAGAAAAAGAGAAGATGTTGGTAAGATCACCAACCTTGTGCAACCTAAGCATTTAAATTTTTTTTTAGCAAATATTGTATAATGTTTTGGAATAACATCACTTTGCTTTTGACTCTCAAAGAAATTTTGTATTTTCCATTCACTCCACACACTTTGATGGTGGACATATTGCACTCACACCCTTCTCTGACCACATTCACAATCACTCTCCCACATCCATACACAGGTAAGGTGGCTCAGGACACAACTGCACATTATGATTTAAACCAGCTACTTTAATAGGCAACTTGGGCTTCTGCCACCAACATATCACTCAAATATCATATTGTAGTAGCATTTTCTCTACCTGACAGGCTTGTTCTTCACATCCGGATCCCTTGCACTGACTACACCAACCAGCGCTCCCACTTTAGCGTCCTCCTGCGCCTCCAAGACAGTGCCATCTGCTGGTTGGAAGATAGGCGGCTCGTCCACATCCGTCACGCTCACTCTCACTATGGTCTGATCCCTGAATGAGCCCAGGTCAACAAAGCGAGGGTCCACGTGCTTGTTCACTGCCTCCACCACCACATTGTGCGTCCGCTTGGTCTCGAAGTCCAGCGGCTGAAAATAGACAGCCATTTGTGAGTTTTGTGCAGTAACTGGCATAGAATTAAATAGTGCGTGTCAGTATCCTGCTTTTTTCTATTGTTAATAGTGGACTGAGTGGACTCATTATATCAACTGTGTCCTTTTAAAAGTATTTAGGTAAAGTGCTAAATGGGTTAGAATAGTTAGAATAGGGCACATAATAGTAAACCAAAAAATAGAGGATGTGGTTTTGAGTTAATTCATTTTACAAAACACACTTAAAAAAGTGGGCTTTTAACATTGAAGAAAGCTGCCTCAGACAAATGTTTCTGAAAATAATTGCCCAAAAAATATGCTTGTTCACTGGCTTTAAATGCTATGAAAGTCAGAAAAATACAAGTATATTTTCCCTCTGAAACTGACCTGTTAAAATCAATAATTATCCACATAATAAATTAGTGTTATGTTCAGAAAAATCTAACACCTTACATTTTTAGGATTGCATCAGTTGTTTGAAAAAAAAGGGCTTTAGGAATATGATACAACATGAAACAGAATTAGTTTGACCCTCTGTGGTAAATTTTGTGGAATGGTAAAACTGAAGCAATGAAAACTAGTTTGATTACAGATGCTGTTTAGATCAAATAAATCATTAGGTGTTAAAGATGAAAATGCAAAAAAAGTAAATGTAAATGTGAAAAATGATCCCTTGAAAAAGTGGGGACATTATTTAAGCTGCTATATTATATTGTTTTTGGTTTCTGGTTGTAGAATTAAACTCTTGACCTCTCAAACTTATTGGAAGTGAAAAATGAGCACTTTACTACATGGGAGCTTAGACCTTTTAGGGGGGACAGTGTAAAAAAATCAAATAAATAAAAAAAAAAAAATGTGATTCATGTTGGTGCACACACTAACTTTCATCATGGAACACACAGTATTGTTAGCCAAAGTTAAAGGTTTAGTAATAAAAAATCCTTAAAAATAAATAGTGAGACATTTGCTAACGGGTCCTACAATATACATATACTCCACTTGATTGGTTGTCCATTGTCTTGATTTCTAATATGTTGTGGCTGATCCACACTGTATTGTGGTCTGCTTAACTTATTGCACCATCTTGCATGGGCCCTGTTGTTTACAAACACAACACACACAGAATTCATAATCTCATCCAACTTGTTGTTTGTGGCATATGCTAATCCCGGTTACCATCACTTCTGGTAGCGGGTCTGCCACTATGTGTGACAGTAGGCTGAACCAATCCAACCCTTTGTGGAGTGACACTGACAGGACCTGTCAAACTGTGGGCAAACAGTCATCTGGTGTCAACAAAGACCAATAGATTTTCTGCTGCCCACTGTCTCATTCACTTTCTCATGCAAAGACTTCACAGGATGAATAGAGTCGACTTTTATGAGTTAAAACTTTTGTCTAAACCAAAAGAAGCTCTTATTGATTTGTGGCTGAGAAATGGGAAGATTCTTGACAGGTGCCAGAAATGTGAAATGGAAGCAGTGGACATCTTTTGAGATAGAAATCAACTCTACAAGCATTTGGTCAGTAAAACTTTGCCAAAATCATATAAAAGTTGGTTGAAGTACCTTTTTGATGGATACTACTGCTTCCTGAGTCTCTACATTAGTGGTCACTTTAAACAGCTCTCCTCCCTCTTTGATCAGGTACGTCATGTCTGTGTTTTCGCCCATGTCCGCGTCTGTGGCTATCACATGTCCTACTGGTGTTCCCACCGCTGCACCTTCTGACACTGTGAACTGATACATCTCTGCAAAACAGGAAAAAATGAGATAATGAATAAGATGGTTGAACGTGGTTGAAATGTCTAAGTTTGTAAAGGGTAGGCAAAAATGTAAATAATAAATATAATGTAGTGTCATAATGTGTTTTGCTAGACTGCACTTTGACCGGTAAGAGTTTTTGAGTTATGAGGTACCTTGCACAAAATTGTATTTGATGTTTCTGCATGTGCTATTGGAGAAGGTTTAGAGTAAAATAACAATTGGTCAAAGTGGTAGTCCCACACTAATTTGATGTTTCTGCACAAGTTAGGGGAGGAAAAAAAGAAACTCGTAGTAACCCAAAACTCTTGATTTGTTTCTGCTGTAAAGGCTAATGGAGGGACTGAAGTAAAACTCAACTACTATTGCTGAAAGTGGTACAGCCCACAAACTCTTGATTTGATGTTGCTGTAGAGGCTAGGGGTGAAACAAAAGTTAAATTATAATATTATATATCTAACCAGTTACCTACGTACTCTTTTTTTTTTTTACAATTTCTAATTTTAAGAAAACTCCAGACTAAATCATTAAGCTGAAACAAAGTCTCAAATTGTTCTATCATTCTAACTACAGAGACAATTAGATTAATCTCCCCATATGTTCATCTTTTCTTAACAACAGGGAAATTATGGAAAGCCATCAAAGCAGTATGTCATCTTGCGCCTCATCTTATTTATGAAGCTGCCTGCTCTAGTCTAGCCATTCCCTCAACCAACACCGACACTCTAATCCTGCTGAGTTTATCCTTCTGACTGAGTAAATATGATTTACTGAGATGAGAAAGGGATTTAAACCAAAATACAGAAAGGTGTGTGGAGACATATCAAATACAATCAGGCAGGCTGTCAGAGGCTGTTCTCCCAGCTGTAACAAAAGTAATAGTGTTATGCTTTAAAGACTTGAAGAAAGAGGATGAAATTAAGTGCCTCAGAGAAAAAACACAGAGGAGGGAAAACACTATTTATTTTCAGGCAAATTGCTCAGTGGTATTCATCATGCAAATGGATTTATTGAGATAAAAAAAAGAAACAACTTCTGCTCCTTTTTGAAAAGGGCTTAAATGCTAATGTGCAACAAGTCCATTATCAAGCTTAGAAAGCACACTTGGTTAAGATTTAGTGGAAAAAGAACACATAAAACACATGGATAATTAGCTTTTATAGAGAGTTTTTGCATATCTAAATATAAACAACATTTCACAACGATTGTTTAATGTCTCTTCAAGTAAATGTACTGTTCAGTAAGAAGTTCTTAACTATATGTAGAGATCATATAGTGGACAAGTTGAAACAAACTACACATACTACAATAAGTTCTATTTGTATTACATTTGTGACTACTAATATTACAACTGCCTTTAGGGCTGGCTTTCCCTCCTAGTATAAGCTGTGCATATGTGGCTTTTGGAAATGACGTATAGAAAATTTCTACACAAGACCAAGACAATGGCCTGTTCTGGCCCTGATAGTAACTTTAACAAACACTGCTAAACATATTTGGATACAATTTCAAGGGAAGGTCGGGAATGACACAAAGAAGAACTGATTCAATTTTGGGAGTTGTCTGGATCCAGGATATTTTAAAGAACTGGGTCAACGAACTCTGATTCAATACAGAGCAACTACAGAGTAGTTGCCTTGGCAGAGGTATGCACTCTCTGATTGCTTTTTAGTGTCTTGAGTGCTCATTTTGTATACTCAGTTTCAGTAAGTTGACATTGTGTCAGTTTGATATTATGTGATCTGTCATTAAATGTATGATCAGATCTTATATAATAAAGGATTGTATAAGAAGTGGCTATAAATGGGCTTACAGATTTGTAACCTCAACAGCTTTGCTCTGCTGCTGTTAGTTGTTCTAACTGTTCATTATTATTATTCGAGAAACACAAAAAAAGCTAATAAGCGAACCAAAATGTCTACTACTTCTTTTTAGGATGGATGTGTGATACTCTGATTCATGCCACTTGCCTTTTGTGACTTTCCTTGTTGCCACAGAGCGCCACATTAAAGCCATTTAACTCAAAAGCACCATGATAAATCTATAACATTACAATGAGGGTACAACCGGCCGAATCGATTCAGCGTCCTCTCGAGCCAGGCACAAAAAAAGACAAATCCATTGTGCACCGAGACACTCCACATTTGAAAGACTATTTTGTTATTGGCCTGCCATTTTGACTGGGCTATAAATCTGGAAAGAGCGGGTAGTTTTTATCTCCAAATACATACAGCTTTAGAGTAGTTGATGCCACTGTTGCTTATTGGTGTCAGTGGCCTGCAGGTTCAAAATAATATGTGCATCTTCTATCATTGTCTCTCTGTGTGGGATTTGTACCTCGCTCATTATTGTTTGATGCCTTTTTGCTACTTTCTCAGTTTTATCTCAGCTCCCCGTGTGTTTGTTGTCCTAGAAGTCAAAGAATGTTCACAAGAGAAACTCACTTTGCGGAAAGCGTGGCGGGTTGTCATTAACATCTGTGATCACTATGGTCACTGTGGTGGAGCCGGAGAGACCGCCCAGTTGTCCTGCCATGTCTGTTGCCTTGACGACTAGCTCATAACGATCTTGAGTTTCGCGGTCCAAATCTGCCACGGCTGTCATGATGATCCCTAAAGACATGAAGAGAGATGGTATGAGTATAAGTTACTTGGTTAGCACTTATATAACCCACTACTGTATATCTCCCTTCTGCTTTTCAACTTCTGCTAAGCACTGTATTATAAGGTCCACATCCTATTTCACATCCGCAGACTGGATCGAGGAGATTGTGTCGTATTGGTGCCCGTGCACATACCCCGCTTTATGGCTCAGCTGTATTAAAATGAATAATATATAGAGGGAGATTGAAGGCATGCCTTAACCGCCCTAAACAGCACAACACCAAATCTGAGAAGGGGCTTTCGAGAGAGCAAGGAAGGGACGCAGACGGTGGTGTAGTGGAGAGTTATAAGTCTTGTAGTAATAAACCAAAATCTTGGCAAATTAGTTGGTTCAGTTTTTCAGTATTTAGTGAAAATAGGTCTGTTGAAAATTGCAAACCTTCTTGTTCAAATGTTATGTGCAAATGTATTACTTAATTAGAGCATGTAAAATGATGTTGGTATCACTATAATATGGTGTTTTATTCCCAAAGTGTGATATCTCAGTGTCTGGTCACTAGCCAGCCACTCGTGCTGATGTAGTGCGTGAGGCATTTCATTTAACACATAAACATTTAAATTCTACTGCTGCACTGCACTCAGTTCACTTCCACTTCCAGTTTCATCACTATATTCCATGATTATTATGAAGTTAAATATGACTTACTGTAGGTTGTAAATAGGAGGATTACTGCGTTTTCTGGATAATAACATAAAAGGTGTTCAAGAAATGTAATAAAAAATGTTTTTAGTGAATACTTTACCATTAATAAATAAAATTGAGGTGACAGTAAATATGCTTTGTTTAAGACTATGTGTAGGCTGTTTCATTTATTTAACTCTTGTGTACTCAAGTGTAAATTACATAGGTAAATTAATGGGTTGCGCCAGGAAAAGCATCCTCCATAAAACCCACCAAATGTATTTAAATCACATATACTTCAGAAGTAGCTTGTGGCTGGGTCAGGCGTTATATATACTGATTCATTAACATAGGCGGCAGGTAAATAACATGTTTGTACTGGCATTATTCCAAATGTGGGACACACCCTAACTTGTTGGATGCTGTATCTAAGCAGAAAATGTTACAATCCAATGCAAAGTGGGACATCTAGTCACTCTGCTCAAGCATCACTATGGCTCATTTCTGTGTTAGGAATATTATTATACATTGGCCACATGGGATTTCTCACCTCACCTAGTTAATGTATTTCTTTTGGTTGGTGTGGCGTCTCACTCCCAGAGGTTTGCATTATGTTGGGTACACAATTCAAGCCATTTCCCTCACATTTTGCTCCCAGCTATGTTGTATGAGTTACCCAAATACTGTCGCATAGAGGACGACAAATGACATGTCCTTTTGCATCCACCAAACGCCAGGGGGAATACATGTAAATTTAGGCTTGTCAAAAATAGTCCAATCCATACACTTCAGAGACCTCATTGTGTACAGCAACATAATACATTGCGCTTTTATGCACTTTGACTTTCTATCTGCATAAAGCAAGAATAATGTTAATATGATGATAAGCTTGTGAAATTCATCTTTGAGCAAGTACACTACTAAGCTAAGTGAAGTGAAGTATGTGCCTAATTCAAAAATAAAAAGTTAGCATTCCATTATTTTCTCAGCACAAATTGTATTTTTATTCCTTTGGGCAATGAAGATATGACTACACTGTGAACCAGAAGATGAACCCATGTTGCCCCTGGAGTCCACATGGAAGAAATCTAGTTTGTTTTTTCCATGTTTGTTAAGACCTTAGGGAACTTTTATCTATGAACATTTCACAATTGCGATTTATTGTTGTTTTTAGCCTGGCATGTAAATTAATAGCTTTTTTGTTATAACAGGAAAAATAGAAATTGATTTGAAAGGCAGCTATTTGGTATACTGTACAGTAGAGAGAAACATTTATTATTTTCTAAATAATAAAGAAATGTATCATATATATTATATATACAGTATATTGAAAAAAAGAAGAACAAGGAGTACTTTAACCAATATTTACTGTCTTCTACCTCTAACAGTCCCAGCAACATACAGTAAACATCCCATTCATTGTAATACATTGTCGGCGTGTGTGAGTAGTATTAATGAAGCATGGTTCACAGCTGCTCTGTCTCCTCCTCATGTTGACCTCCCTGACATACACCTATTAGGCTGGCCTGTCCGCGCTCCAAACATGGGAGAGAGGGGGGACTTGTGCTACAGTAGGGCTGGCCAGACAGCAGCTGGAATGACCCATCCAGTCTCTTGGCTAGTCCCACCAAAGCAGAGCCATTTATCATCCAGGCACCGTGCCGACTGAATCAAAGCGGTGAGACCAAAAAAAGGGAATGATTAGAACTTTTGTGCTTTTCCCTCAAGGGGCGTTTAAAGTCAACAGCAACGCTAAGCTACCACTGAAAGACTACGGGTCAGGTCCTATAGGCAGCGAGTCCCACATCTATAGGGACAGTTTTACATAAAGCTGATGTTTGGTTTCTTATGTGTGTGTTTGCTATAAATAAAAAAAGATCGTCACTTTCTGATTTGGGTCAGTACCTGAT
>JAVQKG010137236.1:0-30420 GCA_036025885.1 Hypseleotris bucephala | reverse complement strand
ATCTTGTGTTTCTCAATTAGTAAAATAAAGATATAAATTATAAAATGTGTTTTTTTTAATCCAGATTCTTTGCCAATCAACCATTGTTGTAAAAAGAAAACTTAAGACACAAATGGTCTGTAAAACATAAAATCTTACATAAATAGGGAGACTAGACTATTAAATACCAAGGAAGGTATTTTATCTTGTGGAAGCTGACATTGCTGATGTTGTCAGTTCAGGGAAAAGAAAATGCTGAAAAGGGTCAACTTGCTTCTTCAGATCTGCTCCAAAAACAGATGGCACTGTTTAGTCATGATGACAAATGAATCATGCAGCCACTGGGTGAAGTATTGTACAGCGAGTCCGAGGCTTTGACCGCTCCCTCAGACAGAAAGTACAGGCCAGCTCAGGATTCCAAAGGTTTTCAAGAGTCTATCGCTCATTGTGTGGCTTTAGTTTTCTTACTTTTGCTCTTCTTATCTTTCTTCTTAAGTCCATCCATGTGAGCTCTAAGCAGGTTAGAGTAGGCCTGGAAGGAGACATAAGTCAATCACAAATGTCCTTAAGAAAACATAGAATAGTTACATAAAGAAGTCAAGCTGAACAAGGCAAATTCAATAGTGTAAAAAAGCTAAACTCACCATCTGAAACTTGATTACTTCTTTGGTGCTGACCTGGAAGCAAAGGTCACAATGAAGACTATACAAATATAAAGTATAAATAATGTACGATATCGTTAACTTCAAACAAATAAAGACGACATTGCACACTCAGATATAGATATAATTTTTTATTCTGATGACGTTTTTGCCCGTAGCCTTCTTCAGATCATTCTTGTTTGAACCACTTTGATTAAATCATTGTGGTTGTGCAATGTTGTCTTTACATGCTTGACAGTACTTTTTTCAACATCTGCAGCTCGACTACAATCTATTTGGTGTGCCTTACATTTGCATCTGATATAGTAAACTCACCACTGTGCTAATTTTCTTTTTGCCCTCAGATGCTCTGATGAGACATTTATTGTCTGCAGGTTCAAATGATTCCGAGTGGCCTTTTCTGGGTGCAGGTTTTGTTCTCCCGTCATCTGAGAAGACAATTTCAACATAATTATATAAATACAAGGATCATATTCAAAAGACGTATTCATTGCCATTTGATACATTTTTTTGTGATAGGAGAGATGGAGATCATTTAGTATTATGCGTTACTTCCAATGTTGCACTTACATTTCTTTAGTGTGATGACAACACTACCAGATGATCTACATTTCTGGAACAGGCGTGTGAGTTCTGTAAGAAACTGGGGACGAAAAAAGAAAGGAAAATCTTAACAAATTATTTACCGCAAAACAGAAAAAGATGCAAGACTAGGAGACAGTGGCGACTTGAGCAATAAGGATACGACAGCGTACGTGTTTTACTACATCTACATACGTAAATCTGTACTGTCGCTGAAAAAGTTCCTCAATTTTAGATATTTTAACACCTTAAAATAAAAAGACCAGTATTACAAGATTACTGCCAACCAGAGATCCTTTTCATTTTCATTTACAATCGGCTTTAAACCGACCTATCATCCCAGCAATGATTTGGACAACCAAGTGCTAGCTTGCTAGCGACTAGCTCGTTTAGAGTTTACACTAAAATACACATATTATTCTCAATGAAAACAGTACGCTATCATACCTGTAAGCTTACCACTTGATATACTAATACTCACCGCATCGTTTTCAAGGAGCACCATGTTTTAAAGAGTGATGAAGCGCTGGCTCTGTAGCCAAAAGCTAACTCATATGAACATATGAAGCACACGTACTACAACTCAGAGCTCCGCCCTGTGCGCTCTGTTTGTCTGCTGCACCGCCACAGCGCCTCTACTGCCCAAGAAGAGTCAGTAACAGGAGGCTGTTATTATCAGATCACAGTTTATCCAATATTGATTTATATTTATTTAATCTTTTGTATTTGATTAATTTTTAAGGTGTTGGAGAGAAAGACAATGTTACAAGGCAGTATAAAGTCAAGACTCAATAAAGATAGTTCAATCAAATACATTAACAATGATGCAAGTTATAATTTTGCAATAGCCTTCACACCAAGAAACATTTTTTGAACAGCACAAACCCTCAAAATTATTAGCACTATACCACAAGCACAATTTCAGTTTTTACAATCACACAGTAGCTTAAATACATGTGAATTATTAACTGCTTTTCAACATCAAACACACAAAAAAGAAATTATTATTGACATGTCAGTCAGTGAAGGAAAGGTGTTGCTTTATGTTACTAGTGCACAATCAGGATGGTGACCAAGTTCATCTAAGTACACTGCAAACTCTGAATGCCAGTCTCTGTCAAAAACCGCCTTGAGCTGACTCTGTAGGGTCTGGTTCCATGTAGGGTGAGGAGCATGCTGGGAAATCACCAGACCCACTCCACCTGTGGTTGTGAAGTAATCCCCAGACCAGTTAGACGTACCTACAGTGAAACACACCAGAGTTTTTTTTTTCTTTTTTTTTCTATCAATAATTAACTTACAAATTGTGCATGCAGTGACTGACTTTTTTAACTTACCAACATAGGCTGCTTTATCAGTCACCATATATTTGTTGTGGTTGACTCTAGAGTATGGGATATCAGTCTGGTTTCCAACTGGAACAATGAAGATTTTCTGTAAAACAGACAATTATAAAACACAGTGCGCAGATGACTGAAACCAATTCCAGCATCAACTATGGGCCTTAGGTGGGGTACAATATGGACAGTGGCTGACACAGACACACACTCACAAACAATTCATTCACTAGCAATTTAGAGCCACCAATTCATCTAATAGGCCTACAGTTCATGCATGTCTTTGGGAGGTGAGAGGAATCTGAGACAACCCACGGTAACACAGACATGATATGTAGTTCCTGATATTGTGCAGCATAATGCCATTTCTCACTATTGTTATGCTGATATGCTCATGCCGACTGTCAAGGGCAGCTAGAGACTGTAGGAAGGCCAGCATGTCTGGAGCCGAGTCTCTCCCACAACTGACCAGCATTCGGATCTTTACTCTTCTATCAAAGGCTGCTGCTCTAATGGCGTCATCAAGAACTGGCCAATATCTGTAGGAATATACAAATTAGAAAACTCAAAAAGATTTGATTGTGTGATAGTAAAAAGTAGTTAGGTTTACTTTTTAGGCTTTTCAAAGCGGATCATGGGAAAATACTCCATAATGGCAACATCAACATAATGTCCCGCCTCAGAGATAATGGACAGAATAGCGTCTATGTCCTGTGTCCTCGATACAGGACAGAATTGGGGCGGCGAACCCTTCACAAAAAAAAGAAGTAGAAAAAAAGAAAAACACAACAGAAACTTGGGAACTAGACACTTTCAATTCTAAGGAAATTAGACAGAAACTTAGGGAACTCACTGCTATGAATATCTCACTGGAGACGTTGGCCTCTTTCACCAGCAGAGGGTGATCTTTGGTAATGTTTGTGTCATAGTGTGAAGGCCAGGGGTCAGGCAAGCTGCTGTTGGGGAGCCCCATTTCCCAGTATGAGATGAAAATCTTTTCTAGATCCAAGGCCAGAGTGGAGCAGTTGTAGAAAACCACTCCCAGCTCCTTCACCTAAAGTAAAATGACAACACAATGTAAAGAGGCCTATGTTTTTGTGTAAATCAGGGCTATTCAACTTCATTTTAAGGCTATTAAAAATATTAAGAAATAAACTAGTCACACACATTCTTTTTTTCCCTTTACATTGAACCATTTCAACGCAATTACACCGAAAGTTTCCATAAGTGCAAAACTGCAAATGCAAAAAACTTCTTCATCAAGCTTTGTATTAGCGTAATGACATTCAAAGTATACTGTATAGAAATAGATCCAGTAAGCAACACAGATTTATTATAAAGCTGCGAACCTACATTTGCAAAAATTTGGATAAACTGATGATTTTTTTCCTGTATACGGTTTAAAAATCTGCTGCAGCTTGGGCCTATTTTGCCCCCCGTCTGTTGAAGTACCTTGACTTGTATGTTTTGTTACCTGGGTTAGAGCCCTCCAGTCCATGTTGGCGCTTCCAATAAAGACATGTTTACTGTCAACAATCCAGAACTTACTATGAAGGACGCCATTTGTGAGACGCCCAAAATCCACCTTCCTCACCTGAACACCTGTAAGAAAAAGGATACTGAATTTGCTAGGTCAGTACAAGTGGATAAATGCCACACACAAATGCACAAATAAGACACAAGTATACCTTTTTGTTGGAGGACTTTCAAATCTGTGGTGGTTGTGTTAACAGATGGGATACTTGTCAATACCCGGACGGATACGTTTTTTGAGGGCAAAGACTCAAGTCCAGACAGAATTTCTTCTCCCTGTCAAAGTCATATACAAAATTTATTGAAAATTTTTTACACTTTATTTTTTATTTTTTTTACTCACAGGAATGGCAGATGAAGAGTTCACATGTATGTCATCACCAGTCAAAGTCCAGTAGAAGGACACCACATCCAGCTGTTGTGTTGCCATGGAGATGAGATCTTTCCACACTATCTGCAATGGGATCCCGAACGTGGCATTGTCTTGGTACTCCATATACAGAGGTATAGTCTCCACAAGAGCCATGCTGGGGAATAAAAAGTGAAGTCACCACAAAAGTTAAACTAGGATAAACAGAAGTTTACTAATTAACAATAGTTTACTCTAAATAAAACAATGTCTGCATCATTGAGGTATATATACCTCAGTGTTCTGTATACATGTCTGTACTTTCTACAACCACACTATACAAAATATGAAAATTATGATCACCTGCAACTGTCCACTGAGACATCACCTGGCTCCAAGGGAAGTAGTGATAGTTCATGGTCTTTGGGGGGTGAAGGTCTTTCCAGTACAGCAATGGCAAGTAAGATGCCCATTAAAGTAAGACATGCCATCACAACAGCCAGGATCACACAGCTGGTTGACTTCTACAGAAAGCACACATTTCACAGTAAAGTCATACACACTAGATACACTGCATGGTAAAATTTTGGTACAACTTACCCCCCTTCCTGAGACATTGTTGTCATGAAGGTTTTCATAGGCTGAAGGCATTTTAAAATTTCCCACGTTTCAAGGTGCACTTTTTTCCAAAACAAGAGCTCGAAATCAGTAACCTTTTTTGTCCGTGCCCATCAGAAAGTGAGCAGTGTTGTCATTGCCAATGTCTATATCGGAGGTAGTTCCTAATTCTAGTTTCATTTCAGTTTTTGATTCAGCGGTTGTATAGAGTATAGTGCTAAAGGCCCAAAGAGCTCTGATAATATGTTTTATTTGGAAAAGAAACACAATATCTGACAAATTACACAAATAACAATTTCTACAAAAAAGAAAGTGAAACATAAACAAACACATTTGACACTTGAAGGTGGAGTAAAGAAGAGGACACATAACCCTTTGCAGATCAATAGCAGCAAATCATTTTAAAAAAGACTGACATTCAGTGTTTCATCTGTAAACAACTACTCAACTTGGCTGCATGAAAAAGACGAGTCCCATTCAGCTTTGGGGCACTTAAAGAACTTCCCATTTCTAATAAAAGTACATTCAGAAGTGGGAAGAGAGAAACCAAAACATACTGGTGTACTCAACTCAACCTCAGCAACAAAAACAGTTGTAGGGCTCATGTTGTTGTACTAGATTAGTGCAAAAGAAATCAAGAGGTAATTTATAGGAGTTTTAGACATACATACAGTATTTGAACAATTGATAACAAATCAATAAAATAATAATAAGCAAATAACTTTACATACAGTTTATGTCATTACGTGAGGGACTGAGAATCTTTAACCAAAGTATGCCAATGGCTTTAGCATAATATAAAGAGGATATGTCTGTAAAAGAAAGAAAAAAAGATAGCCACCAGTCAGTCATGATTGTCTCAGGCAAAATTAAATATAAGTTAACTGTGCTTTGTATGAAGACACATTAATCTAAATAAAACCTTCTACATAATTTTAATAAATAAACACAAAAACACAGGAGGGCTAAACTGCCCAGTCGTCTGTCTAACAACCTTCTGAGTTTGGAGTTGCTAAGTGACTAAACTGGACTAAGCCCCACCTTGTATTGAGCCCACACATTCCTGAGACTTTCAACAAATTACTTGTCAACCGAGAACCCAACCCACACAATCACTACACTGACCAAATAAGACAAAACTATTTAGAAAAATAAAATAAGAGAATTCTGTCTGGCACTAATGTTTCCCAATGCATTACCGAAGTTACATCTAATTCAGCAGTTTTGATTACATTAATAAATCTCTTGACTACATCCAAAGTAATTATAAACATTTACATCCATTGTGTCCATTAAAGTATATCCAGAAATGCCTATATTAAAATGCACCAGGTTTGCAAATATGGTTCAACTAGTACTGAACCATAGCTAAAGATCTACATAAAAGATTCCTTAATGGTCAGGCTGTTTTTTTGCTTTTCATCAAATAATAGGTGAACTTTAGTGACATCCCTATATTGGCAAACACACAATATATATATAGATATATGGTACCAAAGCCCCTTGGAGTCACTGAAGGAGAGAGAAAGATTAGCTTTTTCCCTACCCCCTAACATGAGACTATGGGCTGTACCAGTTTAGGACTGTTTAGTGGTGACTGACTAGTGCACCACTGTGTACCACCGCTGTGTAGTATTTAAACTGTAACCATTTTAACAGAAGGCCACACTTCTATGTGTTAAGACTCACTTCCTCCTGATTGACAGTGTACAAGTATGCACCAGTGTTTGGCTTGAGTCTGTTTATTATTGTCTTATTTTAGACTAAGTATCCCTCTCTGCCGTCATCAGTGGCCACAGCCGGTCGTCTGACTCTCTCCCCGGGTCGTGGGCCGCCTCCTCGCCTGGAGGCAGAGTGGACAGTTCTCCGGTCCTGAAAGGACACGGGTCGAGAGGAACGAACTCCAGAAACACTGGGCGTTCTGCTGACTTCGAGCTGGTCATTAGGTTTTATAACCGTGTTCATGACTGTGGAGAAGAGATATTATTAACATACTTCAAATTATTATAAATATTTCATAAATATTACAGGACAAATAGTCACAAACCTTCAAGTTGCCGCTGGACTCTTCTGAGCTCCAATAAAATAGATGCAATTTCCTGGAAAACACAAACCAACAACTCAGCTTAACATGAAACAGAATAAAGCTGAATACTGCTAGTGTGCTTTCAAAAAAAGAGGGTTGGACTAACTTTGTTTGAGGTTTTGAAAATTGGTACATCATTGTCAGAATTGATCTTGGCTTCAATTTCTTCCCAGATTTCCATTTTGTCCTGAAACATGACCCTGTAAAAACAATATTAAAATGCATAATTTTAGGTATGGTAACAGCCATAAATAACATTTTGATTAATTAAATTTTGATTGACAATTTAATTTTTAAGAATTTAAGAATCCCAAAATAAACACCAAAGTTGTGCTTACTTTATTTTTTCACTCAGCTCTTCTGTGTTTTCTCTGATGGTGGAAATGAACTGAGACACAGGATTTAACAGGGCGTCCATTACAACCTTGATAAAGAAATACAGTACATTATTGTGTTACAAGAGTCAAATTTGATAAATTAAAAACTACATTTTTAGAAGTGATCAAATGACCTAACCTCTTCTTTACTCTGCTCTAGCTGTCTAAAGCTCTGTGCGTAGCCTGATTTTTGCACTGGTTCACCTGCAGATGTTGGGGGAACTCTTTGGTAATTTAATCCAGCCTCCGGAATATGTCGCACAAGCTGCAAAACAATGTGATGATCAAGGGAAAGCAGCACATATATGAATATACAGTATATTTGTGTATAATATATAAATGTGAGTGACAGTGTTTAAAATGTAAATATTAGCGTCTGTCCGTAGAGTATTACCTGTTCATGAGCAGTCATTGTGGACACTGGTGCGTTGCTCTCTGCTCCTGGATTCTGTGAGTCACCATCTCCCGCCACATCATGGATCTCTCTCGCCAGAATAGCAAGGTCTTTAGCCAGGTCCTGACTTAACCTGTCATAAAAGGCAACATTAGTAGCTCTCATTAGGGACAAACTATGTTCCTTTGTCCACTGTCTCCTTCGATCCTTTTGTACCTTGCAATCTCTGCACTGTGAGAGGACCAGTTGTGGAAGGCTTCTCCTTCATGGTTCTCATCCTCTGAATCTTTGTTTCGTGATTTTGGACGCAGTGCGACCACCGGTCCGGATCGATGCTGGCTGCGAGGGCTCTGAGAAGCTGAGGAAGGTTGGGAGCGTATGGGTTTAGGAGTGCTCTGATTGGAGTCATACTCTTCTTCTGAGGTAGAAGTATAGTCTGAGCCTTTCTGTCGCCTCCTGGATCCTTAGCATTGTGGATTTGAGTTTAACAGGAAGAGGATAGGAGAAAGAGGACAGAGAAACCATGAAAGAATAAAGCCAAGAAGAAATTAACTCACTGTAGTACTCCCAAAATCAGAGTACATACTGAGGAAGTCAATCACTTTCTGACATGTTTTTTCAGACAACAAACGAAATGATTAAACTGTAATTAAATAAATTAATAAAAATGAATGACTTCCACAGTAGTAGCTATTACTATACATCACCATACATACCATAGGCCAGTTTCAGTCACTTATAGAACAAAGAATCACCATCACTTGCTAAATGTTAGCTTTTTATTATTGAAAAATGTTAGTAAAAAAGTCTTCCCAGTAAGTTAAGTCTAATTATTAAAAAGGTAACAACTAACAACCACTCTTTAAGTAAAGCATAAAGCATATTCTCTCTATGTACAGTATATTCTGTTTACACAGAGAGAAAATAACCGCTAAGACCCATCAGTGCAGAAGACAATGCTTTGTCTCAGAGCAGCTTACCAAGATTTAAATTAGAAAATATCATTAGTGTTGCATCGCCCTGAACTCTGATTGGAACATGCTAGCATAAAAGGAATGTAATGAATCTTGTCTTTACTAGCAGTCAATTGTGTGTTGTTCTTACTTGCTGTGCTGCTGTTGTACTTGGCACTGCTGGGGCGCACTCGAGTGATGGGTGTCCTGTTGAGTGGTGCTTTCTGTGGTCTCTCCACCTGCTTCTGTCCCGAGGCGGATGTGCCGCGGTTGGAGAATCCTGCACTCTTCCCTGTCCACTGTGGGGCGGACGAGGCTTCATTGTCACTCGGTGTGTTAAAAGAACTAGTGCGCTTACGGGGCATTGCTAGCATGTCCCATCTGGAGAGTTTTTTAGGTTCCTGAGGTTGTTTTGACGCCTCCTGGGACATTTTGTCAGTCTCTGTGCCCTCGTTGTCAGACTCTCCCAGGCGAGCACGTCTAAGCATCGAAGCCCTGGTCGGTCTAGGAGCTGAAAGACTATTAGCACGACTTAAGGCCTGGGACACTCTGGTGCCCTTGTTTTCCTCTTTCTGAAGGGGCATGGTGTATTTCTTGCTGACCTGGTTGGTGCCGGTGTCCTGGTCAGAGTAGGGTAAACTCGGAGGGCCATCACTAAAGTCTGTGGAGCCATGTTTCCCGACACTACGCCTCAATCCCACTGGCTTCCTGTATGTGTCTGTTCTTATTCCTCTCTTTTCGGAATCCTGACTGGCTATACTGGCTGAAGACTTCTCCCTCTGAAATGTATTGGAGGGTTTTCTACTAATAACATTTGGTTTGGTTTTATTACTTTGCTGGCTCACAGTGCTGGAGGTGTCCACGTCAGATTCCCCAGACAGTGAGTCCATTACTGGGGATGGAGTGGTTGTTGTGTGCCCTGCTTGTAGCTTGGCCTCTAGAACTGCCAGAACATCTTCAGTCTGTTTTAAATATGAGTGAGTGTCCTGGGACCCCTGGACTGAGGGCTCTGGACTCCTCTGAAAAGACTGGCTTGAGATGTTGGGCAGCCGGTCATTGCTGGGTCGCTCTTTAGTGAAGCTCTCTTGCCTGACTATAGTCACCCCTGCACCCTCTGTAGACTCTGGACTTTGGGTCTTCTGGCCTAAGATGGGTGCTGAAATACTGGGCCTAACTTTTCCAGATTCTTGGTTCCCTCTCTGCTTTGTTAAGGTGGCTGTGGAGAAGGTTTTTGATGCATGTTTCTTGTCTGTCTTTTCAGTGTTTTCTGACTGTATTATGTTCTCCTCCGAGCCAATGTAAAACGATGTGGACTTGGGTTGTAGTGTTTTCTTAAAATCTGTATCCAGCAGTGGTTTCCTCCTTTGTTCAATGATGGAGCCATCTCCTGAATTACTGGCATCACTTAAACTGTCAGGCTCAACATCATCTTGTACTGACAATCTCTGAAGGCTGTCCATAAATCTAGGAGCACCCAGGTCACTCTTCTCTATGTCAAATGTCGACTGCATGTCAAAATGGACATGAATGCTGGGAGTTTGAATATCATTTTTATGTCCCGTTGAAGTCTGTGCTTTTGAAACACTAGTATCCGCACTCTCACGGCTTTGTGGAAATGTGGTTTTATGTCTGTCTGCCCCTCGAGCTGAAAATAACAATTAAAGTTTGTATTAATTCCAAATTGCTGCCTGTATTTTTTCTCTAAAGACACTGTAGAGTCCAGCTTACCCTCTACAGACATGTCCATCTGGGATCTGTCCAGGAGGATGGATGAGGGTCCACATTCTGTATAACTGTCTGCCAAGCTGGCCCAGCAAGACATCCACTTAGGGGCCTGAATCTGCAAAGGAAATGTACAATACAGTAACTCAAAAAAGATTATGTAATGTAGGACAACACAAATTCATAGACACTTTCCAGCCGTGTTATGGATACAGTTAGTAAGTAGGATTGCAAAACCAAATTTAGTTAGTAACATAAATGAAAATAAACAATCACCGAAAATTTCATTGAATGGTTAGAAACAAAAACTTGATCCCAGTTTTATTTCCAAAAAGTAAAACCAACACACTGATCACCACTCCACTCATGTTAAAACTATTACTAATTGACTGGCCCGTTCTGATTAAGTTAGTTTACCTTCACCACACTATGTCCCTGTTCTGGGGCTGGCCTCACCTGCCCACTGCTACTCTCGCTATGCTGCTCACTGTCATTATCAATAACAGGCCTATCTGTAGTTGAGGTTTCTACTTCACTCTGGACACCAAACACCTGTCAGGAATAAAGCATTGAAGTTTCATAAGTCAATATTGTGAGAAAACAGGCACTGCAAACATCTATGATGAGTTCAAAGTAGGGGTGTGCAATATGGCAGTAAAATCATATTATAATATAGTGATAAAGTTATCTGCTAATCTGGGAAGATCACTGAGTCAGTGCATTCATTTATACTCTGCTCTGGCCATTTTTACTGTAAGAATGCCATTGTTCATATTAATAGGTAACATATCTTGTATTATTAAGGATGATGAACATTGATTTGGATGAGTTGTAGTTATAAAGGTTTTATAAAGACAATGTGATGTTTTCTGTGTAAGACAAAATATCAAAGTAAACTAAAATCCAGATTGTGATCTTGGGTTACTGCTGTAGGCCATAAGTTTCCTAAAAGAAGAAAAACCTAAAAATCTAAATTAGAAAATGCTGATGTAAAGTAGGTTGTTTGTAGTCTGTTGGGGGCCAGTGGAGGGACCACTTTTTGTTTAAGTAGTAATCCACAAACTCTGATCTGATGTTGCTATAGAGGCCGGCCTTGGGAGGGACTATAGTAAAATAATTTTGACATATTGCCTCCTTTACATTTTTATTTTATTTTAGGAAACTTACAGACTACACCTTTAAGAAAATTGTGATATTATATTCTCCTGTACCGCTCACCCCTAGTTCAAAGACACTTTTACATCCACATTCACTTGCCTGATCAATCTTACTCCGCGCCTCCTCCAACTCTTTATCCTGGACGTCTGCTTCGATAGTGTATGTACCGGCGTCACTTAAACTATCCTCTTCCTCATTTCTGTTGCTGTGGGCCGTCCTGACTTCGGTGTTCTCGTGTGTCACTGACGTCACTGTGCTATTGAGGGGCACAGGGTGGTGGATGGGAGAAGAGGTCTGTGGTTGGTAGGTAGTTAACGAAGGAGGTGGGCTAGAGATATTGTGAACAGGTAATGTAGCTTTAACAGTTGGGGGACTACTTCTCTCCCCGGAAATACCCTGCTTTGCCTGTTTGAGAAATTCAGCGGTAAAATCCCGGGCGAGTTTGGATTTCCGTCCCACGCTGCTGAAAGGCCTCGAAGGAACAGAGGATGTAGAACGAGAGGAGAAACTAGTGCTGATTCGTTCCTCAGTCTTCTCTCTCCTGAGTGAACCAGCTCTTTGTGGACCAGGGGAATCAGAGCCCTTTAAAGGCACAGTGTAGCGCTGGGTGGGAGGGGTCTTCTCATTTGTTGGGCTCTTCCTTGACTTGTCCACTTCTGGCCTCAACCCTTGCACCTCAGGCGGAGTGGTGTTATTAGTAAAAGATTGGGAACGCTTCTTTCTTGGATTGACGTCCAAAAACTCAATGACGTATGCTTGCTTAGGGTCAGCTTTAGTGAGACCGAGAAATGAGTGCGGTTCTGGGGACTGGGGCTCCTCTAAGTCAGTAGAGGCAAAGCGCTCCGGTGGGGAGTGGCTATGTTTTGGAGAAGTATGGGATCTAGACTGTGTTTCCGATGTGAGAAAATCAGATCCAGGGATGCCCGAGTCGCTGTGAGTGCCATCTTCCCAGTTAGCTGATAAAAGGAAAAGGAAGCAGTTAATTGTATCAGTATTCATTAGGGCTGGGCAATATTACCAGAATATATATATTGCATATACCCTTTTTATAATTTTGAGGGTACAAAAATGTTTTCAGTAGTAAATGAAAATGAAACGAAATGAAAATTTAATATGATAATGGAACTGAGCAGCCCTTGTGTTCACTTTTATTTTAGGGATAAAATAAGTAGGTAACTTACAATGTCTAATCTTCTGCATTGATGGGTCACTGGTAGTGCTGTACAAGTCTTCAGGCTGTGACTTCCTCCTCATCATGCTAGCATTACTTTGTACTAGCCAGTCTGCTACTTTACTCTCAGCAGACATCACCTCAGTCGGGGTAGTGGCAGTCTCTGTATGCTTCTTCTGCTGGCGGAATGAGAACTTGGTAATATGGTCCTTGATCTTCATTTTACCTGGTGTACACTCGTCAAACTCAATGGTGAAAGAAGCATGGCTCTGCACCACAGGAGGGGTAGGGGTGGACAGGACACTCTCAGATGGATCGGGGATGTCCTTTGTGGGGATTTCGTACAACTGAGACTCTGGTTTTTTGGCGGGACGCTGGTGTAGCTCCTTTGTTGGGATCTCAAAGTAGCTGGGCTCACGGCGGTAGGAAAATATGGAGTTGGCCTGACTGTCGGACAGAGAGCCGTTGAGTTCATATCTGGAAGGATCTTTGGCTGAATCTGGCAAAAAGAAGGTGGTATTATGTATGACTATTACAGTCAAAAATATACATACAGTACATTTGCAGTGAAAGAAAAAGACTAGGACATTTGTTGTAATACTATTAAAAACACAACAAGGAAGTACAGAGACTACCGTATAATGAACTAGTCAACAGCCAGCGAACATATTGTGTAAGATCCAAGCTTGGATAAATGGAAAAGGAAGCATGGGGAGAAGCTTTTGGTATAAAACTGTAAACATTTGGTAAAAATAACTGCTTGCTAATAAGCAGATAACTTCTTGTGAAAAACAGTGAAAGGAAAAACGGAAAGGAAAGACCAAATGGGATTTACTTAATAGGTCTGTGCCACTAATAACAAATGCTTGTTGGCCTGTGAGCATCTGAGTGTGAATTGAATGTTGCTAAATATGTGTCTAGGACCAGAGTCCAAGTGAAGGTATAATCTGTTTCAGTCCGGGCAACATGAGGCCTACGATCAGCCTTCCTCCCCCCGTCCTGCAGCTTAAAGGGTGATAATCTATCACGAGGCGGACATGCACTGCCCAATGGCCTGGCATGGTGTAGTATGGCTCACAGTCCCCAAACTGGCAGCCAGAGACCTGCCTCTGGATTAACACCATCCATCTCTCAGTGACCCAGACTGGGGCAAATACCAATACCTTACAAAGGCATGTGAAGTCTTAACTAATTTAAAGTATTTAAAAACATTGATTCCATGACTATAAAATATCCAAAGTACCTGGTGAGTCCAGTCCTGAATGCTTCCCTCTGTTTGACTTTTTGTTGGCTGGGTCCTCATCCTCCCCCCACCAGGACGGCTGACCGTACAATGGAGTAGGCTTAGATATTGGCGATTCTGTGGCAGCTAGGAAAAAAATAGACAAAAACAAGCAAAGACACAAACTTAGACAGATGAACACAATTGCATACATTTAGTTACATTGAGAAAAGACAAACTGTGAGCAGACTGAATGAGAATTTGACCAGCCTTATGTATTTATGAGCCATAGTTTTTGCTAAGTAGATATTGCGTCGGGTGCATTCTTGCAGTAACACTATATTGCACAATACAGTGATATAATGTTACAAGAAAGCTACGGTCTAAATTCACACATTCCCTTGAGAACCGCGAGGAGAAGAAATCGGGGTCAGACTGATACCAATGACACCATGAGAGCCACCCAAACATCATCTTGTGTGAGACAAGATGAAGCTAATCCTAATCTTCAAAAGAAAGACTATAATCACTGATCTTGCACAATTACCCAAATTCCATGATTCAATAAACTGCACATTAATCTCTGAAATGCCTTTGCTTGAGTGGTATTTTTTGCCAGACTAAGTAGATAATCTAGCTATATTTTAATCACATGGGCCACAATCTGTATACTCTACTGTCTTAAAACATCTGCAGCACTTCTGTTGCCTTGGACACAATACAACAACAACATGGTGACAGAATCCAAGTGCCATGTTACAGCACCAGTCGCATTACACAATCTTCCACGCATCAACAAAATGGTCTATCTAGTCTATCTTATCGGAAAAATTATTTGATCTTCAAGCACTGTTCCCCTTTTTTTCAAACATTGTACAAGTTAAAAGTGTCCTTGAGCAGACAGCTGTGAGATTAGACATGCCCCACACCCTGTCTAGTTGCATGGGAAAACAAGCAGAAGGGATCGAGAAGAGGAGCAGCATTTACAAGGATTTGTTAGTTGGAGAAAAACACATAGCAAGCTCGACAAAATCAATACTAAACATTTTAACTAGAAATGTACATATACTTTGTTTGCACTGCAGCAAAACAAATCCAGCCAAACCAGAGTTATATTAGAAAAACAAGAACGTAAACAGTTCCCAAAGTGTTTAATGGTTAGCACTAATTTAAGCAAAATGTGTGAAAAACAATAATTTCATACATGGTTTCTAAGACTAATCTTATCATTTTCTGTGGCAGGTTAAGAGACAGTAGTTTATTTATCAAGTTGGCACACTAAGACTACACTGCAAGCTACATAAACCAAAGGCGCAGCTACAGCTTGGCCTCTTTCAGCTTGAGTGAACCAGCAACAAATACGTTACAGTGACCGGTTGTAGAAAGCTGTGGGGAACATGCTAAAAGTTGAAATGTTCTACACTAAAGTTGTATAAGGAAATCGTCCCTCTTAATTTAGATCCCAGGTTTCAATGGAAAAATTACGGAGCAGTAAGCACCAGAATTCCTAAATCAAGAACAGCTGGAATGAGTTTATGAATGGACTTTACACACAAAGTCCCTCCTCAAGCTTACAATTATGTTACAGTTTCTTTCAATCTATACTGTAAAACATGACAAAACTAGAAGCACACAAGCAGCCGACCTTTAACAAGAAAAATCATAATATTTTTCTTGGCTGGAGTAGTATCTTGGACCCCATCTTGCAATACGTATATTTAGAAACAAATCCCGGGATATAGATTTTGTTCTGAATTCATTTCCACTTTGGTTAATTATAGAGCTGTCTTAAAAAAATGACATTTACGTAAATACATCTTACGGGTACTTACTTATCTTGCTAACAACTAACACAATCAAATATAGCTTCTTTTAGCTGAGGCAGTTATTCTGTTTACATAAAAAGTGTTAGACTCCTTCAACAACAACACACATAGAATCCAGCTTTTGAAACTTTATTTTTCTAGTCCATAAGATAAACTTCATCGATTGGATTGGCCACGCTCCACCTTCCCATGTCACCAGGCGTGGCTATCAGAGATAAGACTGCATGACCTTAACTTTTCCACTAGCTGCTGTAAGAGAAGCCCTGACTCATGTAGGCTCATGCACACTCCTACTGCCAACAACACAGGCACGTCAAGATCTATCTCTTTAGAGTCAACATGAGATCTTTGAGCTCACATGGCCGTCTAATCACACACCAGGGAACCTCTTAATTAAGAAACAGCAGTAGCCTTATCCCAGGATTGAAAAGACAAACTCGGGCTGCACATGTGGACACAGACCACCTCTTCCTGCTGGATAGGAGCATGTTATTTCAAGTCTACTGAGAGAGTTGACTAAGGCTTACAAAAATAAGTACCTCATTTCTGTTATCAAGACACATCATAATGTCTATAGCATGTCTGTGGCTGGTTTATACACATATTTACCAGTGAATGAGTGGGCCTTTCTATCAGCCCTGTCCTGCAGTTTGATTTTGGACAGAAAGTCTTTGCTCTTCTCCGGGCTGTGAAACTGTTTTTCCTTTGCTTTGGCCTCCAGGGCTTCGAGACTTAGCTGCAGTTGGCTGGTGTACTTCTCATGCTAAAGACAGACAGACAGACAGGAAGCAGGATGTGAGAATATGAACACTGAGGATGCCGCTCCTTGTGGTTAGATTATAAATAGTATCCATTCATTAATATTGTGCAATTATTATGTCTGGCACAAAGCAACTTACTTTAAGAGCTTCCTCCGGGACCTTGTGCTGACTTTTCTCCAAGATATATACATGGACATGTGCGGGAAGAGTTAAAGAAAATAAATGTTTTTTTTTTTTTAAATATATATCTTACCTAACCATTTTTATATGCTTATTATGGGTTTGTCTAAAGATTAAAATTCTATATATGCACTGGTCAAAAGTAGCATTTCCTGACAAGGAGGAGGAAACAGATACCCGCTTGATACCTGTGCTCAATACCCTCTTTCTAAACAAATATTTCTATATATGAGCATCCTACAAACAGCTTTCTCTTGTTATCTAAACAAGATTTCAGCATTCACAGGTTGCAGCATCGGGGTCAAAGGGTGCAGGAGCTTTTCTGTTTCCCGTTGTACATAATCTAAAACGCCTGACTAAAAAATCAGAGGGGATTAACATACCAGTGCAGCAAAAGACCACAGACTTAACTAGAACCATTTTTGAAAAAGCTCAGAATAATAATCACCATCCTAGACACTAGTTCTAGATCTGCAGGAATGATGTAGGACTAATTAAAGATGCAGTACATATTAAAAATAAGAATCCAAAGGATATCATAACCAAAGCGAATAACATCTGAGAGCTTGAGTGTAATGTAGGTCTGGTCTGGGATCCTCAGGTCATTCACAAATGTCTGCAAAAGAGAGAGAGAGTAATTATGAAAAACTGTAGATGTTTTCACTTTTATTAATTAGATTATTGCACGTCCGTCCGGGTGACAGATCCTCTAATACCTTTTGGCATTTACCCAGAAGGGCTGTAGAAAGTGTAAGGTGCTTTGCTTTTGGCTGTTTTTCCTCTAAAGTTAATCCATTAGTACAAGATTACACTGTTACATAAGAAATCATTTGTTGAGGCTTTCATAGCTACATATGGAAAGCATATCTGACTGACATTCATGTAAAGTAAATATAATATTTTATTCATCATTTCAATGGACTCCCAGGGAACCAGTAAATCAACAGTCCCAACTCCCGATATGCAAGTTTACACTGATAATTCCGAGTGTATTGCAGACTAAACAGAGATCATTGAAGAAAAAGCCTGTGATAGACTTCAGCCAAAAATCCATACTGTTCTGCTCTGATTAGTTTGGCTGTGGTAACTACAGCACACAAACTCTAGTGTATGAGAACAAAGAGCAGCTTCTCTCTCTGTTCAACTGAGGTGCACTGGAGTGGCAACAGAGCAGTAAGGCACGGGTAAAAGACAATCAATGGAACAAGAAAGGGTCAGATAGAGTGGGAGAAATTCAGTTCAGTACCTAATACAAGGACAAAACTTATTTGTTTTCATTGAGTAGTTGTAATCCATTTTGGGAGGGTTTTTATAATATGCTGACTCCATGGCTGCTTTTTTGAAAATCACTTTTTATCAGATATGTGACAATAAGATGAACCGACTAACCCCATTCAAGCTTCCCAGGTCCTTCACCATGTGTTCATCTGTGTTTGTGTCATAGTTGATCACAGCATGTTGTTTGTCCACACTACGAGACTGAAAAGAAACACAAAAGATACACAATATTAATAAAAAAAAAATTCTTTAATTATCCTAAACTGGCAAAGTGCTTACTTCATCATATCAAAGCCAACAAGGAAAGTGATTCACTATGAGTTTGTCCCCTCTGCAATTTCCTGCTTATTAGGCACTCTGGGGCCTCTTCATCACAAAGAATAACAAGATTGAAGTTGAATGTCAACATTGTGCACGACCACTCACCAGTGCAGAGCTCACTAGAAGCTAAACACTTGCTCCTGCTATATTAGTAATACAAATAATAGTAACAGCTTATGCTTACACGTATGCAGCACCTTTCAAAATTCACAAAGCGCTTTATAATTAAGTCTATAATTCATTCTATGCACAGTCTCACACTGGTGGTAAACTATTTCTGTAACCACAGCTGCCCTGGGGCACAGTGACACAACAACAGTCGACAGTTTTGAGCCACCACCCACCAACCACCATCCCTATGGTTATAGATTAGAGGATGACCACTCTGGTAATAATTTTAGTAGCAGGCTGGAAATTGTGCAAAAATAAAAACAAGAGTAATGTTTTGGCTGTTAGACAACTGCCAGGAAAGGTTTTACAAAAAAACAAAAAAACTGCTGAACTAAAGACAGGAACAGGGACACAACAAAGTGGCCTTAGAGACGAACACACTCATCTGCATATTATTCAGGTTAGGCATAATCCTGACTTTCCATGCCATGTTACTGTTGCATGTTGTAGCCCAAAGCAACAGGAAAGCTACCTAATTTGTGAGTGTAGACTCTTCCACTGCTAAATTTGGATATGGGATACTCTCCAATTTACCCTCTGTGGTTGGGAGCATTTTTCTGACTATAACTTGGTAAGTATAAACAACAACTTGGGAGCCAACAGCTCTTCCTTTAATTGCAGAGTTTAGAAAAATAAGCCTGCATTTACATACAAAAAGATGTACAAGACTGCTTTGGAATTTACTGCGTGGAAAAAAAAAATCACAGAGGAATGCTTTGATTGTGTTAAAGTCATTGTCGAAAGGATGTTAGGGCAACAGTGAATGAAAGCAACGTTAGACTAGTTGCACAGTTGACATTACAAACACATAAAGCTTGCCTAGCTCTACTCTACATACTGTATATTCACACAATGTAGTGAAGAAGAGTAAGGCTACATGTGACACACTGCTGCTGTTTGCTGTGTAAAGCTATCGTGAGTTTCCACATTCATTCTCACACACCTGCAGCATTAGCTCACAGTCGTCCCGGCCCACAAAGATCATCTCCCTGGGCAGCCGGTGGCGTGTGCCGGAGCTGCTCACCAGGAACCATGAAGTCACACTCATCTTGGAGCCACGAGTCAGGACCTTCTCAGCATTCTGTGAAAAAGATAACAATAAATGCATCAATGACAATCAACTTTAGTGTCTAGACTAAAGGGTTGTATTCAAAAGGTATGACTTGAGTGCCTCCTTCTTCTCATCTCTTTTCATAGTCATTTCATTCATCTCCTATCTGGTAGTACAATAGAGGAAGGCTATGTTTGTTAGTTACTTAGACAAAGATGAATAGTTTTGCCACATGTTCACAACTGATAGGATTAAAAGAAAAAAGGGTGGAATGTCCAAACGAGAAATATAATAGTCAACATTTGAACAGTACCAGGATAGTGCAGCATGCTGGGAAAACCTGCTGCAAGGTGGTGTTCAACTCAAACCATTGACAATTTACTTCCTGTAACCTTGATATTGCTGCCACAGCAATAGCCACCACCACCAAGCATTATAATGTCCAGCTAAGGAGTTTGTTCGCAGATGGCCGACAAATATTAAAAACATCGCGTAGACAGTTGACGCTTCGGTGACAGTGACTGAAGCTACTATTTGGCTAACAACTCCACCGCCGAAACGAGCTTTTTCCTGGCGTTTGCCTCCAACATGGACATACCTTAAACGCCTCCTGTGTTTTGTTCTCGAGTAAAGCCAGCTTTAACGTCCTAAAACGAGTGAAATCCGTCGACTGTCACGTACAAGCATCAGGTATTAGCGCCCGGACAGGTAAATGTTCATTACACACCCTCTGGTTCTTCCTTTGGGAATGTCAATGGGGCGAAACTCCTCTGCCCACGGCTGACGTACGCTGACTGACGAGTCCCATCAACAGTGTAGGTCTGAGCACAGAGGCGGAAAAAACGAAGAGGTCCCACTCTCTGTCAAGCTCTCTCATGCTGAAAAAGCGGCAAGCTACAAACAGCAGCAGAAAGGCCACGCCCCGATTGTTTGCCTTAAAAACTTATATTGATAGTTTTTAACCCCCCTCCTAATACTTTTCATGTAATTATTTTTCAAAAACGAGTGACACATGCATTTGATTTAAATTTTACAATTCATATAGCGTTATTTATTTTTAACAGATAAACAACGGGCTTACACGTTTTTAAATGTAATGTCATTTTTCTTCATTAGTATTTATGGTAAAGGCCAGGGTAATGTAATGTTTAGAATTTAAGGCATTTTAAAAAAACGTATGCCAAGCCTTTTGTTTAGATTATTTTTGTTTGAAGTTTTGCTCCAGGAGATGGCGCCATTGGCCTAGTTTTGTCAGCAATAAAAAAGTAAACTTTTTTTTTCTCCTTATTTTTGCTGGACATTAAAAACATGCATAGGGATAATCTAATTTATACAGTTTTAGACAATTCACGCAACTATAGGGCTTCTACGTGGAAACCTGTTACTTATGATAACATAATCTTTATGGGGAAATTACTTATTCTGTTTTTGGTTTTGGTTTGTAGGCCACAATGTAAATGTCTAACTGTGACTGTAGCTCCATCTCAGAGACCTTTTGTCCTACAGGTGTGTTTTTCCAGCACTTACCTGCTTTTTAGAATGAGGAAGGGGTTTACTGAACTGGTCAAACCTGTTCAAATACCGTATGTAATACATCAACCTATATCAACCTATATCCCAAAATACTTTCACACAATAGCACTTTTCATTTTATTCTGCATATTTAAGTCATATTTAATAGTCATTAACTGCATTTATAAGAGTATCACGGTTTATTTTAGCATCTATTATAGTCATTAGGGGAGGTTGTCATGTTCCTTTGTAATATAAATAGGAGGAGAGCTCCTAAGGGCCCTTCACTACACAACAGATAGGCCCCGGGGGAGTCCTGTGGCAGAGCTGGAGTCAGGTAAGGGCTAGTTGTTAGGTGAGTGTCACACCAGGGCAGGCCGGTGTGTGCTGCAGCTGGCCACAGACAGACGTGAGCTCTGGCTGTCAACATCTGCTCCAGAGACAGTACCATCTGCCCCCAAGACCCAAGGGAGCAGCACTACTGTCTCCGACCAGATGTAGACTTATACACAAACCTGAAAACACACACCAGAGACAGACAGAGCCAAGAGGAGCAAAACATTTGACCCTCATATTGTGTGATAGAGGATGTGGTCACATATTTGGCTTGTTTTGAGAATAAGCATTGTGCATTACAAGTCTGTAATAAAGGATGTCAAGAAGCCCATTGTTAAGACATTTTATTTTTTCTATTTGAAAGAAACAGTGTACAAAGTTTATATCATTTGTTTACTAAAGCTGGTGTCCCCAGTCTCTGGAATATGACAGGGCAGGTACAAAAAGTTGGAATAAAAAATAAGTATAAAATGAGTTTCCCTATTATCAGAAGGAGACAGCAAAGGGTGGATGTGAATAGAAATAAGTAACAATCAGTTTCAAAACAAAGTCTTGCTAACAAATAAAGTAAATAGTCATAAAACCATTACATTCAATGTGATGCACTTATGCAAAATGATTATCTGTCATTTTAAAAATACTGAAAGGTTTTGAAAACCTCTTAGTATGTTACAATTAAACATATCAGTTTAAGCCTTAGCCAACTTTATAAAGGGGGAATAATTTAAAAAAGCATTTCCGTGCTTTATTTGTATCCACAATCAATTTATCAATTTACAATTGATAAAATATGCTAATTTAGTCTTTACCAACCATAACATGCAAAGACCTCCAAATACAATCATCGTGGGGAAGCAAAGTGCAAATCATTGGCACAGTAAACCTTATTTAGTTGATGCTGGTTTCATAAATAACACAGAAGCTCATGAAGGGACATACATCTTTAAAGAAAAGAGCAAAGATGCCTCTTTGTTTAACCTTATGCTCAAATCGTAATATATTCCTCGATGTGTTTTTAAAGTGACCTCACTGAGGCTGCAATAAATGCACTGGGCGGAGACAAACCCAATACTGTAGAACATACCAGAGGAAAGAACGTTTCTGATAGGCTTCTGAAAAGACACTAGTCTGAGGTGTTTGCAGGCAGCACTGAGAAGCCATAAAAATGTAAGCACTTAAAGTCAAGGAACACTTTTTTTCATACATAGAAACTATTTTTAGAGAGAGCAAACAGTCACAGCCACTGCCTTTACCTTTATGATTAATCCCTCAGCTTTCTTTTACATGTCTGACTGTACTGCACACCGATACGATAGACTGTTCAAAGTGTGAAATAATAGATTGGTGTTAGGGTTGTGCCAGGGGAGCATCAAAATCATCATCATCTCCCAAAAGATGGCATTTCATTTTTGAGTCAGCCATTTTTACAACAGGTATGTATGCAGAATCATCAATTTTATTTGATATGATACATTCACTTTCTCGAGGACTGAACGGGAATGTAATTGTTCAAAAAGGAAATTGTGATCCACTCAACAAATACTCAACTCTTAAGTCACAATATTCCTGTGGTAGTCCATACAATTGAAATGGTTGTTTGTTCTTACCCATAACATTTTATGGACATTGAATGAATTCCCATTCATTATGTTGTATGGATACCTGCCCATCATACAGCATAACAAGCAGGAAATGGGAAGCTAGTGTTAACCCTCTGTTCCTCAGTCATCGGAGCCACAAAGAAAGACCACAGTTTTATCTTTGTTATGTCTTGCATTTCCTCCTTCCTGTGAACCGCTAACGTGCAGACTGGAACGTTAACATCCAGCAATGGCATCTGCAGACAATGCAGGACAGGAGAGTGGTCCCAGTCTTTCTGAGAGTGCAGTCGGATGGGGAGAGGGGAAGTGGGACCAAAGGAATGTAAGAGTTGTTCTTTAGGCAGTCCCACTGGCAGAGTAGGAGAAATGGGGGAAATGTGGTCTTCGCTCACTGTCAAAGGACTCCATACTGTCATCTAGGGGGGAAAAATTCAGAAAAAACAATACATTTACAAATAAGCATATATAAATAATTGATTAGCCTCTACACATTGCCATTATCATAGCTGAAACTACATGCATTTAATTTAGCTGTTTGTTATGTCTGGTGTTAGTATGTTAGCAAAATAAGTCGTTATTAGCCTTTAAAGAATTTTCAATCCATTTCTAGATACTGGCCAAATATACTGACATTCAAAAAGTGGCCTGTATCAGAACAAATGTTTTTTTGTGGATTCTTATAAATATTATAAATATAATGCACATCTTTTGATCATTATTTGCACGAGCTGTAGATACATAATACATCAACTTTTTATCACGGTATTATTTTTATTCAGTTTTATAACTTTTTATATTCACCTCTTCACTTCAATTGCTAAGAAAAACAAAAAACACATTCATATTCTCAAATGATTTTAGTTTAGTGCCACTAATTGTCCAGAAGAGGGCAGAATGTTCTCAGGGGAAGCCAACCTATGCTTGAAGTGGCCTTTGAACTCTTGCTGTATAATATATATTAGGTCTGAATTAGAGTGATAAATCTCAAGAAACACTCAATTTAGCGATTTGCCATATGAAAATAGAGCTGTAATAATATATTATATTGTAATCTTCAATAAAATATATACTTTAGTATTGTGGTAATTTTTAAAGCCATTTTTAAAATCCTGTTTGGTTCTACCTTGCCCTGGTGGGGTGATTGTGATGGTCTGTGCCGTAAACTCCTCGTCAAAATATCGTGTGTCTGTCTCCGAGGTAACATGGGGCTTAAATGGTGGGACCAGCTGTTGGAGAAAAGAAAAGACACAAACATATCAACACATCAGGCCCATCAGTCAGGTTGGAAACAGTTGTCGGCTCCCTTTTCAAGATGGTTTAAGGTGATGTAATGTTATTGATGCCTGGAGGTAAGACATTTCTCTTATCTGACTTTGAGCTACTTTCAGAGAGACCATGAAAAATCATGAAAAATCAATAGATACTACGTATTAACCTTTTTTTCATAAACATCTTGCCATTCAATCCCAGCAAAGAATTTATGTTGCATGATTTCCTTGGCATCTTCAGGTCCCCCACCTAACCTGGAATGACAAAAGAAAACTACAATTTAGTATACATTTGTAAAAAGAATAATAGGAAAGTATGTTAACTGCCTTTAATCACCCACAAACAGACTTCATTTGATTGATATTTATGGGAAGGATGTATGAAAGGTATCTGACCTCTGCATGGGGTCTTTCTTGAGAAGGCCAGAGAGCAGTGACCGTGCCTCAGGGCCCAGAGTGCGAGGGAAGCGGATGTCTTCCATGAGAATCAGTTCAAACAGCTTCTCGTGGTCCTGGTTGTAGAAAGGAAGCCTGCCGCACATCATCTCATACATAACGACTCCCAGACCCCACCAATCAACAGCTCGGCCGTAATCATTGTCTTCTAGCACCTACAAATGTTGAGACAGCAGTGAAAGTACATTTTATATATTACATACAGTACATACCGCATTTTGCCAATACTACAAACATATTCGCCTATCAGAAGGCTGAGCCTGAGAATACAGCCTCCACCAAAATTACCTGCCCTTTCCCACCCTGGTCTAGGCATTAGTAGTACTAGCCAACACTGACTCACAACTCACATTAGGAGCATGGATAGAGTTTCCCTTGGAGCCCTGCATATTTAATCAGCTCAGAGCCATACTCACAAACACACACAGATCAACAAGCAGAGGTATGGCTCATCTAAACAAGCAAATGTTAGGCAACACACTCCTGGACTTTCCAAATAAACTAATGAAACTCTACACACAGTCACATGAAAAGATAACCTTTCTCCCAATTAAACATGTATATTTATTCTGATTATCTGAAAAATCAGCGCTCGACAGTTCTAAATGAGAGACTCAAATATATGGCTTGCTGAACAGATCAACCTGTTGCATGACTAATGTGCTGCTGAGCAGAGTTGTTCTAGGCTCTCCCGGGACATGTACTGGATTCTACCTCGCCAGGCGGATGTTGAAGGTGAAATCAAGACAAGAAGAACAGTTTGTTCTCTTAAACCTCAAGCAGCGTCATGCTAGGCAATTCAGAGCTAAGAATAGAAGCTTAGGTAAAAAGACATGGGTGAATTTAATAGTGTTAGATATGGACAACAGTTCACAGGCCAAGAGAGGGTCCTGGAAACTCCACGAAGGATGTGCCCGTAAAAGGCCCGTAAAATGCCCATAACTATAGCGTGTGAGTATATGGGCACACACGTGCACAAAGGAGCGCAGGAGTCTGTGGGCATACTCCCTGCTGCTGTGGTGAGTGGTGAGCATCAAGGAGGACTCTGAGGGCAGGGGGAGTAACGTGAAGCCCGTTTGGGGCTAGGATTACTGGGCCGTCTCTATTTCCAGCGCTGCTGTCGTGTGATTCACACCGTGCGACAGCTGGGCCTGCAGCTGCCCCATATAAGTAGAAGAGCAGCACAGCTGTGAAGCTGCCAGGAGCACAGGAGCCAAGCTCATCCCTCATATACATAACCAGGACTGCCTGCTCGGGCCCCAGCCTCAAACAAATACTGTTACACTGCCCCAGAGCCATTCATCTTCCAATGCTGATTCCAGATCAGTTCCAAAGGCTAGATTAAGCATGTCCACATTTTCTCAGTAGGTATTTACTGAATGCCAATTCCCTCAACTAAATAATAGTTTTATTTGTAAGTACTCCATAAAAGTGACAATGTGAATTTGTCCCATTACCTACTCCTGAGGGTAAACGGTGGGGTTTTGCCACCCTCCCTCTCTCTCTCTGCACTGGGTGGAATATTCCCAGACGTTATAGCATTCCTGTGCAGCACACACAACAAGGTCATTGTTTACTGCAGAACAACCTGTAACACTGCCCGGCCTGCGCTCCACAGAGACGCTTGCCAGCGACCCTGTTGCCATGGCAATGCCCCCTGATGTCTCTGCTGCTGAGGCCAGAGCTGTCAGAGGCTGCTCTGTGGAGGAGAGAGCGCGCTGAGAACAGACAGGTGGACTCTGAGGAATTTTAAACATTGTTTAGAAAAGTATGGAAAGTGGTTTTCCAGGTGTGTAGCAGTAAATACCCATATAGTATGATAGGCCTTTGCAATTTGAGCTTGTTGCTGGAGTTTGGACTAATAAAGGTACATTTCACTGAGAGGTTTGTGATGCCAGCTCACACCTGTTCCAGGCCATATAATCCCACACACCGAAGAACCAGCTTCAACATGCCACTGAACAGCTGTAACAAACAAGTCTTTTTCCAGTATCATAAGCTCACGTTTCCCAATCACCCCTCCTCCTTCACTAAACAGAGAATTCCAAATGGAGACTAAAAAAACTGAACAGCAACTGTGTCAACACGGACACCATCTTCCGGAAACATTTTTATGGCGACATGCAAGGGGCTGTTGAAAACACACACACTGACCCACAATGAGATATCGTGTTACACAGCCCCTCTCCAACACTTGTCATACCTGCACGCAACTGTGAGTCGCCACACCCCTCCCTATACAGCAAACATAAGAGTAGCCGCCCTGCCCTGGGCATACAGCACACTCATTAATGCGCACACTTCAGTTACAGATTATAAAGGCATCTCCAAACAGATGCGTTTTTTTCCACATGCTTCTTATTCCAAAATCAATACATTTTTTTACTCACTGGCCACCTTGGCTCGTCATTGTAAAAGTTATTTTAGTCAATTGATGTTTTCACTAGCCAGAAATTTATTATCTTTTTGAATGTTTTTACTTAGTTTATATTCATTTTAAGGAATCACTACAAAAAATGGGTTTACTTTGACATGCCATCAGGAACACCTCTTAAGTTAGAATACAGTATATGCCTATTTAAAATCCAACTGGCCAAAGTGGCTGAAAGTGTTACTAGCCAAAATTGGCTAATTGGCTAGTGGAAATGTCAAGGCCTGTTCACATATATACAGCAACACACACAGGATTTTTTAAAGACATTTTTTGTGCTATTTTTTGCTGTATTTGACAGGATAGGACTGTCAGTGTGCCCAAGGGCAGCTGTGGCTACACAAGTAGCTTACCACCACCGAGTGTGTCTGTGGAGTGAATGAATAATGCAAAAAATGTAAAGCGTCTTTGAGTAGTTGTGAAAAGCGCTATATAAAATTGATTTATTATTATTATTATTATTATTAGTTTTGTCCAGTTTCATATGTAATCTATAACTAGATTAGTCCTGGTTTAGTCCTATTGTGGTCGTGGTTCATTTGTAATTTAAACCTTGTGTAATCCTGGTTTAGGCCTAGTAAGGTCCTGGTTCATGGGTATGTAATTAAGACCTAGTTAAGTCGTAGTTTACTTAGACCTAGTTTAGCCCCATTTAGTTCAGGTTGAGTCCTAGTGTAATCCTTCATATGTGATACAGACCTAGTTTAGTCCTGGTTTATTCCTTTTTTAGATTTTTCCTGTTGTTGATTCAGGCTTAATTAGACAAAATGTTCCAGTTACTATTTTCAGAGATGGTTCTTGGTGGAAGTATCAGTTGAATTCTTTATCTCCCTGAACTCGTGTGTCCAAAGATGTTAGATGTTTACTGTCTCGCGGTCAGAGGGACAGAGGGGCTGTCTGGCGGGGCTAAGGTCGTTGTGTGGGTGGTCACTGAGGGGTTGTGTGAGGGAAGGGTGCTATTTTTTTAGGAATGACGTCGGAAAAATGAGCGGGAACAGTTAAACAAATATCGGAACATTGGGAACAAGCTACCAACCCTGACCCTTCCAAAAGTCAGACCAGGGACAAGGAAGAGGAAATTGAGTGAAGAGCAAGGGAGTAGCATCAGGCAGTACAGACAATAGAAGTGAGGCCCACTGGGGGGTCTGAAGGCTAATCCAGATCTCAACCAGGACTAAAACAAGACTAAACATGAACTATTTTCTAATCCCGGGCCCAACAATTAGTAAAACAGGTCAATGCAAGGCCTGAACTGTACTAAACTAGGTCTACATCACAACCAGAACTACACTAGGACTTAACAAAGACCACACCAGGTCTAATCTAAAACTGGTCTAAATTACATACTGTATGAACCAAGATTTAACTAGGACTAAATCTGTACAAAACCGGGGCCTAACAAAGCCTGAAACTTAAATGGTACAAAAATGTTCTAAACCAGGATTAAAGCAAATCTTGCCCCTGATTACTGTAGGCCTACATATTAGTTTGTAGACTAGAGGTCAACAGTTCAGTGTAATTAAAACAGGTAGTTCTCACACTGTGGATGATTCAGACTCATTTTGTTTTATCGTTTTGGCAGGGACCTAGTTAGAACCAATGTGCATCTAGTTTAATTCTGGCTTGAATTTGTTGTTGATCAGGTTTAAGATTATAAAGTAAATACCTTTAGTCTTGGTTTAGAATTGGCTTGACGTTGTTAGTCCAGAATTAGTCCAGATTAAGCTCTTTGATTTAGACTTGTTCATATTTCTGTGTTGTCATAAGTTTTGGTCTTGGGTTAGCCTTGAGCCGTCTCATTTTTGTTCAATGGAATGGACCTTGAAATATTTCCAGAGGTGGCCAACTGTCTAAGCTCACTAAGTCTGCATGTCCTTCTTGTGTTACTGTGGGTTCTCTCCATGCTTCCATTTGTCATGTATTAGAATATTTGGTAAATACAGTAAATGCCCCATACTTAATTCATGTTTAGCCAGTCAGGAAAGTTGTGTGTCCAGTATATTGAAATCCAACGTAACAACAATGAAATGTTCTGGTTACGTCAGTTGCGTTTTTCGCTGCACGTCCTCCTCAAGCGACATGTCCCAGCTGCGAACTCTCACACACGGACACACAGACCCAAAAAAGACCATCTACTACAGAAAGGACTGAGACTTTATCTATTCGCTTGTTATTTAACTATCTTTTTTTCTTAGAGCAACCAGGGGCGTAACATGCAACCAATACAACTGACCTGGGGCCCAAGAGCAGGACTAAATAGGACTAAAAACCAGGACTGTATGAGGACAAGACTAGATTTATATGGAGACGAATCTAGACCAGGACTAGAAAACTAAAAACACTGGGACCATTCATCCAATTTTTCACCCCACCGAACACAACAGTCAATATATTCACAATTGGGGTGTTTTCTCAAAAAACCAAAAACACTTAGACCCATACAGTATATGTTGGGGTTGCATGTTGCTAATAGTTGTAAACAAAGCAAAGAAACTAAATGGTGTTAAAGGGTGTTACTGGGTGTGGGTAAATCTGTATTTGTTGCAACAAGAAATAACTTTGCATATTATCATCCATATAATTTCTGGTCATAAAACAAGTTCTAGTTTGTCTAAACTTAAGCGTAGACTATAGGCTATTGGTTTACATCCAGCTATAGACTATTTTTCTCATAATGCATGCAATAGCCCATATATCAATAGAACATCAGCATTACTGTCATATCGAAAGACACAAAAAATATTGAATACATGCTGTAGAAATATGTGACCAAAACCACAAATGTAAATGTATGGGTGTGCATGCATTTTCAATACAGATCCACCCTTTGCTCAGAACTTGTAAATCATCAAATTATAATAGAATTGAGCAGTTATGGTGATGACTTTCTTGGCTGTAACCTATAGGGCATACATTCCAACTTTCTAATCAGTGGTAGGTTTGTTATGGAGGTTTTTATAGTCTAGATCCAGTTTAGACCTTGTTTAGTTCTGTTTTAGTCCATAGTTTGTCCTGTTTTTGACCACATTTATTTCTGGTTTATATCTAGTTTATGTTTGTCTAATGTTTTTGGTAGTGTTTGTCT
>JAVQKG010137196.1:0-10613 GCA_036025885.1 Hypseleotris bucephala | reverse complement strand
CAGGCGAGCCACTAGTTCGCCCAGCATAGCGTTGTTCGAGGGGTAGGATTTGTGATGGCATAGGCTTTATCCAAAGAAGGACGTGTTGTTCCGAGCCAGTCAGAGAGCTTTCCCAGTCCCACTCACATCACAGTCACAGCCAGAATCATTTAGGGGATGAAAATAGAGAGAGAGAGAGGGACCAGCACACACGCCTGTCTCCCATGAGTCACGGCCCTCAAACTACGCGCACTGGACGTCTCCCTGGCCCACAGTCAGTGCAGTTATGTTGTTGAAAATTACATTGTATTACAGTAAATAAGCAAAGTTTGAAAGGTAACTAGATGCTAGCCCGATGCTAACGCGATTATGCTAACGCAATTATGCTAACGCGATTATGCTAACGGACATTTCTGTGCTATAAATATTGGTGCAATTACAATGACAGTGTTGTCGAGTCACTATGAGTATGTCTTCATGACATTTGTGGCATTTGTTAGCTTAGTAAATGGATCTGTGGAGCAGGCTATGTCTGTTAGCTTTAGCTAGCTTCAAGGAGGCGGGACCCTCTGACAGTGCCGAGTCCGACTGAGGTGAAATAACGGAGAAAACAGTATTCATTCATTTTTTTAAGCCTTTATTTCATTTTAGGCTTAATTTATGACTGTGTATGTTTATTCCCAAATTTCTCAAAAATTGTTGCATGGTTTCTAAATTGCCACCAACAACGTCAATTCCGCCTTTAAGTAGTACACTATTACTAAGATATTTTAGGAATATAAGGTAATCCATGAACAAAGGGGGAAAGGCACCAATGTTTCTTTTTAGCATTCCTCATCACACAGCAGCAGAGTTGACAAAAGAAAAATGTGTTTATACAACATTTAAATCAATTAAAAGTTATTGCGTTCATATAATTAAAAAAAAATGAGATACTGTGGGTTCACTTCCTGGAATGTGGCTGGGGTCAGTACAGTAAGTGGATCCGACACAGAAGACAAAAATATCTTCACATTGAACTAATTCATGTCTTATTTGGGTTATCTAATTTGAGCTGGGCAATAAACCAATTGTTCTCGAATTATATTAATTTTCCAGATATCCCATGATACAGATGAAAAAGGTTTGATTTTCTAATACAAGTTCTACCCTATACAGTATGTGTCACTTTTTGTCTGCTTTGTTCCAATACAACCCCTTGACTGTGTATGTTTTAGTTCATTTAGACTAAATCTTGCAGCCTATTACTATTATTTCTATAATTTGCAAGGCAATATAAAATACGATGGAGTTTGAGTAGAACGATCACAATGGAAATTCATGAAACATAAATACACACATAACAACCCTGTGTAATTTTTAAAATATATAATAATAATATATTACAGTTTAGCCCTATTGGACACGTGACTTTACCTTCCAATAAGAAGAACATGGTAAAGTGGGAATATGAAGAGAATCTAGAAATGGTAATACATTAAAACACAGTGCTGTATGTTTTGGCAGACGAGAAATAGACAGAGAAAGTAGGTCTGTGAATGAGGAATGTTCCCTGTTGGTTTTAATATCTAATCTCACAGACTGAGGCCTTCATAAGACCAAGCTGTGGATGTGAGCAGATGAGAGGCTCAGATAAGGACACTGCCCCCTTCAATGCAGAGCTCCAGGTGTGCCCATGTGCTGTGTTTACTATGTGTTTATTCATCAGATATAGCACATAGACTTTATAACTATTAATGACTTAAATGTCCTAAATTTGAAAATTATCTCTTTATTCTGTTCAAAATTAAAGATAGCTTTGTCTTCATGATAGTATGCAAAGGCATGCAAACACTATCTCACATCTCTCCTCAATTCACGCATGCTCAGGTATGACGTAAAGACATCTGATTGTTTATAGGTAAAATATTTTGTTGGGTTTGAAAGGCTTTAAAGTGGTGTGAGGACATAGATAATAGAAAATGCATGAGGTTCTGGGTTCAATCCTCCAGTTGGCTGAAACACTATACACAACTATGTTAAAAATCACTATTTGTAATGCTATAAAGTCTGTGTTTAATGTAATGTTAAATTCAAGTAAGACTAATGGCATCCACAGGCTCCATTAGTAACCATATCCAAGTCTAATCATCCCACTCACTCAATTAAATCAGGCAGTTGTTTCCTTTATCTAAAACTGTGAAAGTTCATACAAGGAAAACTCTACAATAAACACTAAAGCAGATGTTACATTTTCACATGTGCCTGTTTATAAAATTGTGTAGTCTATGCGTATGGATAAACAAAACTCTCCTCCGACATTTTCTGCTGTCATCTCTTCACAAATCCTACATCGTTCTCATGGGAGCCAATCAACTTCTATCTCAACATTCCCTTATTCACACTGCCCCAAGGACTACTGTGAACAAACATGTAAAACACTCCAGAATGGGACAGGCCCAAATGCACACACACATGCACACAGGGAAAGGGGGCGTTTCACCTGGCCACCTTTCAGCAAAACCAAAAGACTTCTTTGTCCTTTGATAACCCTTGTCCGGCCGCTCTACAGGAGGCTGTCTCTCTAACGAGTTCCTCCCAGTGGCAGGAGCTCAGAGCTGGGGGCACACAACGGGACAATGCCCTCTGTCCTGGAACCATACAGTGCTTTTCTAGCCTTTACAATTGAGCCCATTATCCACACATGGTGATGGCAAGATGGGTGAAGGGTCTTGCCCAAGGACACAACAGCAGTATGGACCAGGCGAGAATTGAATCACCAGACTTCTGGCCAGTGGTTGACCTGCTTAAGTAACTGACACAATTTTAAGTCCACATTTCTAATATTTAGCCGTCAAATATGTCTTTAGTCCATCACTTGAAAATCAGCAGGTTTCTGTCATCAAGTTACACATAAACTGAAAGTAGGTTTGGGTGATATGGTAAAAGTACAGTAAATGTATTAAGATCACGGTCACAATTTTGTATTTGTCATATTATTGCGGTGTGAAGTTAAGTTTTAGTTTTTGACACAGAGGACTACTGCTCCATAAAACTTTTTAAACAACAATTCAATAAACATCAATCCATTGTTCATCATAATGGTTGATACAATTTATTATATATGGCTTTTTATTAATATGAACACTGACATTGTTACAGTAAAAATTATGTTGAAGAGCAGAGCAAAAATGAATGCAGTGTATCACTATTTAATGATCTTCCCAGATTTCTTCATATCACGGTTTGATCTTTTATAGCCCACCCGGAACTGACAGCATCATTCAAAATTTACATTTTAATTGGGTCCAGTGTCTTGATTTTGTCATCTTCCTTAAACATTTCTGCTAACTGCATCCTCAATCTAAAATATGGCTTACTGTTCATAGCTGTAGGTAACTGAAAGTAAGACATTTAAACAAAGCATTGGCCTGAAACCCGAACAGTGGGGCTATAAATCATTGACTTTCTATATTTTTGTCTATTTCCCGAGCCAAAAAGCTATAGTGCAGAAATCATGGTAGACAGAAAGAGGAAAAGCAGGGAAGGCTGACCTCTGTTTAGCGCAAGACCCGTGAGGAGAGAAAAAGTGGTGTGTCATAAAAATCCTGTCTTCAACTTTCCATCGTCCGTGCAAATCCAAGCAGACGAGTTTCCACAACAAACATTTGACTGTCCATGAATCACTTTATACTCGCTTCTCCACGTTTATCTTTTTAATGTCAACACAATGTCACAGCTAATAAATGGGTCAATAGTCTTCCTTTGTGTTTTCAATAAATCACTCTTATAATGTATATCAATGGTATGGCACTTAGCCGTACTGTATAATAAGCAAGAGACTATGCATATGTTAGCAAATTGTGGGTTGTTCATCCCGCAAGCTACATGGAATTTAGTGTTTTATTGCCTATATATTTTAAAGACAGCTAGTGTAGCATATTGTGGTTAGGTTTTCCGGACAAATACAGAATCTATAGTTAAACATAAATTGTTCAGAAAGGCACTAGTCATTGTCAAGGCCAGAAATAGCAATTTTGTTGTTGGTTAATGGTGGCTGCATCTTATAGTAGAATTTTCACCTCCGCCAACTGCCAAGGAGATAGGGTTTTCAGTAGCGTCTGTTTGTCTGTTATCAACTTTACGCAAAAAACTACTGAAAGGATTTGGATGAAATTTTTAGGGAAGGTCAGAAATGGCATCTGTTAGAAACTCAAAAAATACTATACCCATTCACACAAAGACCTGTTGATTATATTTTGATTTTGAGAGTGATCCATGGAAATGAGCTGCCTTGGTAGACGTCTGCATTCTCCTAGTGCTAGTGCTTGTACAGTAATTTTCAACTGTTGCCACTTTGGATTCTGTTGTTTGGGCAATTTCTATACACTATGTTTTACCCATTTTAAATTTGAGCACCTTTCAAACGCATGCCACAGCCCACATTAGAGTGCAAACCAATTGACAATTCTCTATACAGCAGGCTCCTCTATGCTATTGACTCAACTCCCAGTTTCAAGGGTGTTTTAGGCATAGAAATGTAAGAATATATCTAAGCCAACAACAACATGAAACCAAGTTAACCACTCAAGAAGAGCAGAAATGAATTTGTCCTTCTAGATGGTTATACTGTATTAAGAGTCTTCAAATCATTTGCCAAAACCCAACAAATGATTTATGTGAGCAATATCAGATGGAGCAGGTCAGTGTTCAAAAATATCACTTTTAAGCTTTAGACAATAAGTCAAATGTGAAAAATAGTGACTATGATTTACATTTTGGCCAGACATTTATCATTACGTTTGACAGTTACAGAAAACATAACCCATTAGAACACCACTGTACACATCCCAGTTTTCCTCCAAAAATTTTCAAAACTCCCAAAGTGGAAGCAGTGACAGAGACCTCACTTATTTAATGTTTCTGTCGACACTTTGAAAGAGTTGGTGGTGTGGTGAAAAATAGAGCAGATCATGCACGGGAGGGAGGTGATTTCCCCAGAGTATCCGTGTAATTGCTTCAAGCCCCTCTCTGAACGGGACGGGACCGAACCAGGAGGGTCGAGGGAGCAGGAAGCAGGACAGGAAATGGTTTGGATTTAGCTGGTGAGACAGGAGAAATAAAGAATGTGTTTGCATCGTGTCACCAATGATGGCAACAGTTAAAACTGCACTATTGGTAAAGGAGCAAGATTAAGTAATTTTTAACTTAAATTTGTAATTTGTATTCTATAAATTTGGTTGTAGCCTTTTTAAATCAAAAAAGCATTCGTCACACACACTTACTTAAACAACTAGAGCAAATGCAATTAATAGCACAAGATGGGGTTTAATCTAGAAAGTAGAAAAAGGTGCTATCAGCTCTTCAGAATCACCTCAGCATACATTACTTAAACATGTGAATCAATGTGAATGAAAGAAAATACAACTTCAGATATGTTGTTGACAAGGAAAAACATTATAACAGTACAGAAAGCTCATATTTAGCATACAAGCGCCTCCTTTAAATAATTAAAGTGAATGGGAAAGAAATCATTAAGTGAAACAATATGCAACATCTAAGTGTTTTTTCTGACTGGCTCTATGATCTCACAATACTTCATAAATTGACTTTTCAACATTTCTGTCTATTTATAATAATGTTTCTTAAGAGTGCATTTCTAGTCCCATAGCTCCCAGTGGTCTGGTTTCTGTCTCGGAGGTCGGCCCATGCTGCAGGCCCTTCCACCATCTGCACAGGCTCCAAGGCCTGCTTTAAATCAGAAAGTTTAGACTCGCTGTAGCTATGTTCTCAGGCGGGACTCAAAACACAAAGGACCGCTCTGACAAATGTATGCATCAAATCATAAAACAAGAGTCAAATGGTGCAATATATGGTCCATTTAATGCAGATTTCTGAATATATAGTTTATACAAGGCAGAGTCTAAAATTCCCAATTGAACAGTTTCACAGATGATGGAGTCCAAAAGTGAGTTGCAAAGGATTTAGTATAGTACAGATTTAATATCAAGCAAATTATTGTAAGTTGTTGAATTTACTCATTCAGCTATGTTTTCCCATGCTTTTCACGTTAGAGGTGCTTATCCCTCCAACTATGGGCCTGAGGTGTGATACAATGGCCAGTTAGATTAAATAGAGACTTACGCAGATAGCTAATCATTCACTCTCACATTCACGGGGGCAGTTTTATATGTATTCAAACTCCACTGACACAAGCATGCTTGAGAGCTGGGAGAGAACCCACACTTACACAGTGAGGACATGCAGACTCCACTCAAAATCCCATGACTAAGCTGTTGACCAGAGATGCATGACTTCTGTGATATTACAATATTTTAGGAGCACTCTACAGACCGATACCGTTACACTACATGGGAGATGGGGTTAACCCTAGCCTTGTCCACACAAAGCTCACTGAGGTGGTCATTTGTTTCAGTATAAATGGCTCTTGTGGGTGAAAATGGCATTCATTATTCCCCTCCAGACCAAAAGAGGGGTGCGCGCCGGGCCATAGACTCTGAGAATAGTGCCTCTCAAAATGGTACAGCTGTCTCATTAACTCCAAAGACCAGTTGGACCACCAGCGTCCAAACCGGCGAACACCCTTAAGCCATGCAGAGAAAGCAGGTGAAAACTCCAAGATTTTTTTCTTTTTGTCCATTTTATCCCCGGACCCTTGAGACCTTCCTTTGCCATCTTTTTGGTGTCCTCCCACTCCCACTCACTTTCCACATTTTGTCCTTTCTTCCATCGAGGATTAGCTCAGCAGGACACCGACATTCCTTCTCTACTGGAAGTCTTTGTCTTGACATTCCCACTCCTCCCAATGTCCTTCCAAGCCCTCTGTCCTACACCAAGGAAACCAACTGCCCCTGTCTATTGGCAACAACAACGTTTTATTTCAGTTTGTACAATTAATATACAGTTTTGAAATTTGAAATAATTTTGGAAAATCGTAGCAGGTGGTTGGTATATTGGCACAGAAGATATCATGCTATGAGTTAATAAACATTGAAAGTAGGGGGTGCCCTTAATAACACTTTGATCTGGAGTCAGTTTTTACAGCGAGCTACCTGTTGAGAGGTTTTGATCAGTGAGTTGATAATACGATACGGAAGCAGGAACAATACTGCTGTGAACCAGAGGATATTGTTCCATTGTGTCACAGAGGAGTGACACATGGTTCTTTAGTGTCAAGGCAATACTTCAAATCAGTCATGGTCAAGTCTTAAAACTGCATTAAAGGTTTAAAATATGTTTACATTTCGAATAAAGACCTTGGAAGAGTATATGAATTCTAAAAAGTTGTGTCTTGATGTAAAATATCACATGCCAGATTCCAATGTGGTTTATAGACAAATCGTATGTACCAGTATAACATGTTACGTGGTTGTGCATTTTACAGTGTTGAACTTGTGCTATACAAAGTTTATTATCCACTTTATTGGGCTGACCTTGTGCCTAATAAATACGTAGCATTCTGCTTCCGTAGCCCACCTGCTTATTGTTTGTCATATTGCAGAATTTAATGTAATGTAAAGTTATCTGTGTTAATGTATAGACTTTCTATTGCAAGCTCTTGTTTGTATATGACACATACAAAAAAGAGAGCCTAAGTGCATTATGAAAGTTGCTACGAAAGAATGGCTAAAATACAGAGCTGCCCTAAAGGAAGAAACTGCCTTTTACCAATGTGTCAGCTGTCAGACATGATCTACAAATCATGGGATAGACCTTCAACATGTTCACACACAAAACTGAAAAGCATGTGTTGAATTTAGAAGATGAGACTTAAGATGGTAGGTCGTATTTTAGGTCAAAATCAGTGCATCTTCACTTCTTGACCTCAACACATAAAACAAGACGTAAAGAGGACAATGGAAAGAACAAAGAGAGGAAGAAACATGGCCCGGGGCACGCAATAAAAATAAAGAGACACATATAACATAACAAAACATGAAGGACGCTGGGTAATGTGAGAGTGAACAGGAGACAGATGATTGATGGAGCATCTCAAACACACGGGAACTGGCCTTGAGGTTTCATTGTTTAATCCCTTCACCTGCTCTTGACAACTGAGAATACACACTCACATACAGTAACTACAGAAGAAAAGCATAGATAAGACAAAGCAGGTGTTAACAACATGCAATAATGTCTAAATGACACAAAATAGATCAAGTTTAGTTTAAAGCATCACATTTAGACCTTGAAACAATGTTTTGATTTTTTGTTTAGAAGTAAAATGCAAGGACAAACTTTCCCTCCCACAAGCCCTTGGCACTTCGTGTTTTCCTTAATTACTATGTACATATGGGTAGCAGGTCATCACCATGCAAGCAGCAAGTATGTAAGTAAGGACTAGTGTTGTGGAGGCTGAGACCAGTTTTGAGTCTGGTCTCTAGTAAGGACTGACTAGAAAGTAGCTAAAAAGTATCCAAGCTCAGGTTGTTTAAATTCTATAAGCTTTCATACCTTTATATCCACTTCCAAATTAGTACAATGAACATAAAAGAGAGTCCACAAGTGCAGTATATCCAAAACAGTGTCACATGTGCCATTTTAATTACACAGTGAATGCTCCAGCTGATTGTGTTAATATTAAGGGCTTCGCTTCATAATCTCCGTGACTTGCCCTCCACCCTGAACACTCTCCTCTGTAGCGGCATACCTGTGTGTATTTGTCTATTAATTACACAGACAGAACTATTCAAGCATCGCCTGGGTCCCTGAGGTCCTCCGAATGTGTGCCGTGCTCTCAACTCCAGGCCAAGCTAAGTTTACACAAGAAGGTCATTTTAATCAGGTGAATACCAGGCCGCCTAATCTCTGAGACTTTGCCAGAGCATAAACAGAGGATATCCAGAGGCTCAGCCAGGATCACATACTCCAGAGTCATGGAGAAGTCTTTTCTGCAGCTGACCGGAGCAATGCAAAGACCTCATAACCTCCCAGCACCCTCTCGCCTCAACCGACAACTCGATATTATTTGTGTGTTTTGGCTTTGTCTTTCCCCTAGATCTCCCCAGGCTTCTACACCTACTATGGTCATGGAAAACACCTATGCCAGACAACCTGCTGTAAAGGTTTCTACTGCATAAAAATGTCAAAATATCTGACAGGATATTACCACTATTCACGTTTGTCATGGTTGTGTTTCTTCCTGTCTGATAACATATCAATAATGTCTACCTCTTTATCACTGTGAACCAAGGACCAGTGCTGGCGACCTTGTTATCTGTGTTTAATTTAAGCTTAAGCACATATTTTTGGGCCACATAATCAAGTAAGCTAGTAGGTAAACTTTGGGAGACACACAATAAGAATAAATGCAGATTCAAAATAGCATAAGTCATCTAGAGCATTTTGTTTTGTTTTAATATTTTTTTATATACACTGAAATCCGACTAGTATGAACTGAATGTGACAATAACAATATTAATAAAACAGTCCCATTGCCACAAAGCAAATCCCCAAATTATTTTTAATATCCATTGTCACTGTAGGCCTTTTTATTTTTAATGTTGTATGCCTTTTAATTTTTAATGTCTTATCATCCAATTATGTTAGCAATTTTCAGCAAACATCATCAACATGTCTGAAATAATTCTTTATTAAATTGCCCTATTCTTAAACCTGAGTACATCACAGCTAATAGGGGCATGATGAAACAGTGAAGACATGACCCTGCCCCTTGTATGTGTCCTACAGTATAAGTCGATTAAACCAGCAGTGCACAATGCGTCTGCAACTATTAAGGCATGTTAGCAGTGATTTAGCTTCATGGCCCATTGAGTTGTTGCTTATTGACTTAAACATGTGCCTTATTGTCTATTTAAGTGTCTGCATGTGCCGAACTGTAATGTACTTAGGAAAGAGGGATTGTCAACCTTCTACAAAGCATGTGATAAGACAGGCATCAGGATGTGTGTGTGTGTATGGCCACAGGGCATATTTGTACTGTTATATCCAGATATGGAGAACAAAACATGAGCTAATGCAGACCATACAGGGCTGGAGATATGTTAGATGACCTAATGGTGAACCAATTCACACATCTATTCTTCCAGGTGTTTCACTAATTTGCCTGAGGATAAAGCAGCATGAGACACTGGTACATATGATTTTAAATGTGTTGAATAAAGAAAATCCCGCACACCATCTAACTTGCAAAAGTGAGACTTTAATTGAAACTCAGTGGCAACGTTTCGGCACTAGGGCCTTCATCAGGCAAACATATGATTTTAAAAAATATCTTAAGCAGCATCGTCAAAGACCATATTTGTTAGATCTGAAGATACTACAAAGACACTTATGAGAATCACTGACTCATACATATTGACTCATCTTTCCATAGACACTTTCAACTGTTTGGGGAGTGTGCACATGCTGACACCACCACTGTCTTTTACTACCTTTAAAAGCTCATAAACTTGACACTAACTACTAGATAATTTGATCAAATTGTGACTTAGTTCAAATTACTTTAAGAAACAAATACGACTACTGAAAGCTTTATTTTATTTATTTTATTTTGTTTGTTAACTGTAAATAAGTGAGGCAGTGGCCATTTATACTGTAGAACATTACAGGAAAAACAGAAAATGATATTAAATTGGATTGAAATTACAATAAGAAAAGAGCAAACAATCAGA
>JAVQKG010137062.1:0-14132 GCA_036025885.1 Hypseleotris bucephala | reverse complement strand
TATCCTGCATTTCTATTTGGACTTACCTACCTGTGCTTGTGAATTTACTTTTTTAGTGCAATTGTAAAAAAATTTGTTAACCTTACTAACATCCTAAAAATACTTATTACTCATAATAGAATAAGATCAGATAGCGAAGTCTAATCTTTTTTAATTGTCACAGTTTCTTATTTTAATAAACCATGCATGTGTGTTTGTAGGTAAGCGTGTGAGTGTGCATCCCCCCCGGGGCGTGGACCAACATATCTCTCTGGCAGCTTTATAGTGGGCTCTGTTGGAGTCTTGATAAATCACTGGGTTTTATGGGGAGACGCATTGACTCATCGATCTGGGCTTTAGTGTTAGGACATACCGACTTGCTGCGTATTGACACGTGTATTGACAGCGGTGGTGATTGAGTGATGCCTTGAGGTTCTTTACCAAAGCCTTGTAGCTCGGCACACAGCCCGCGGGGAGCCTATGAATGCTCTGACTTGGGATGGCAGTGACATGTAAAGTGGAAATGATTTCACACTGAGCGCAAAGCAACGGGAGTCACCAGCCTAGACACACACAGCACGTCTCAAACACTTTCTCATTTATTTCTTCTGAATGGCTCCTCGTGGTATCTTTGATTCTAATGGTCTGATAATTGCCACTTCTTAGATTCATTATTTAAAACAACGACTATTATGAAAAGTGTTAGTGATCGGTGTTATTCTGAACACACAAGGTTGTTAGAGGGATTGCAGTTGCAGAAAACAGCTACTGGATTTGCATAAGTATTACAATGAGAAGGCACAGTGCTGAGATCAAATGACCACGGAAGGGTTTCATTTGATTACTTTTGATTTGATTACATTTTCTGAACTCTTTTTCTTACAAATGCTACTTTTAAGGTTTGCCGTTTATGTGCAAAATAATATGAATGGTGGTTTTGTTTACATCAAACTATCTGAATTAACTAGAATTTGAAGTGTATCTGTTAAAATAACTTTACTGCACTTTAATGCAGACATGTTCAAAGTGGGTTACCATTTTGACCAAAAAGAGTTAGGTTATACTTTATTGATCCGTGCTGGGAAATGCATTCCCTGCATTTGACCGATCCCACAATTCCAATTAGGCAACTTGTTGGGATGGGCAATGGGTAACTGCTGTAGACCATTGTAAGTAGTCAAGTTTTTTATTAGTCCCTGCCCAGGCAACTACAGATGACCTACAGGATATTTTGCATCTTAGAACAGGTTCAGGAAGTAATTTTTAAGCATTTTTTATTTTTAACTTATGAACTATACCTTGACTGGCTTGTGGTAAGTGTTATCATTAAAAAACAGGAAGAGTATTTGCATTTCAGACATTTTTCCAACATAATATATATCTCATTCTGACCAAAGTTTAGACACTAGTTCTGTAAATATAACAGTGGTGAATGTACCTTTGATTGGTCTGTGAAAAGTGTATCATTGGAAAACAGAAGGAGTATTTGCCCTTGCTTCTTTGTTACATTTTCAAATATACAGTATCTCTTTATGACAGAAGTTTGGACACTGCCACTGTAAATAAACATGTATAATAGTGAATGTACTTACGCAGACAGCTGTTGTGAGTGAACATGTGCTGCAGACGGAGACAGTCTTGCCACTGGTTTCCACTTCCTTCACAGTTACACCACAGAGACACGTCCGCAGAGCTGTTACTGATGTAGTTAGGAGTCATGGTGGTTCCTACAGGTCAAAGGAGATAGGGCTTAATAAACACACACATACACACACACAATGAATTATGAATACCCTTTATCATAGCAGTGTTTTTGTTAACATATTGAAGGCTGAGAGGGTGTAAATAACATTCTGCTAACTTTACAAGATATGTTAGAAAAGTGGACAATTTGACTAGATTTTCTTCTTTTCCGCATGAGTGCATACTGCTGCCGTTGGGTCCCTGGGACACTTCACCCACATTGTCCACATATGAATATGTTGAGTTTGAGTGTGATTGGTGGTGGTTGGAGAGGCCGTTGGCACACATTGACAGCCACGTCTTGGAGAGTGAATCAATAATGCTATGTAAAGTGCTTAGGGTGTCTAGAAAGGTGTAATATAAACCCCAATGCATTATTATTATCATTGTTATAATTGAAAATTAATATTAGAGTGATATTTTGTCTGTAAAGAAACCTCATCACAAGCTTTTAACTCATAAATTCACCCATTGAAACCAAAATGTTACTTACACCCTTAGACTCTCAACCCTAGAAGTTTCGATATAAAACCTAAAGTAGGGTCAAGAAATACACTTATAATGTGTGTGTTCTTGTGAAGTGACAATGCCCACCTTGTGTATCTCTGGTGTGCATTCAAAAGGTTGTGTCTTTAAGAATAAAATGAGCCTCATAGAAAAACCATCCATCAATGTCAAGCTTCCTTCTCCTTCTCTTGTTTCACATTTTGCTGAAGCACCTGTGTTACTTACTGTATGAGTGTGTGCATGTGTGTGTGTTTGTGTGTGGCAGAAATTATCATGACTTTGCAAAACTGCTTTTACTTATACCTTAATAGCTGTATCCATTAGACATTTTAAATTCCAGTAAAACACTGGGCCTCAGTGCTCTAAGAGGTAATTTGATTTTGTTGCATCAGTTTGCACTAATAACTTTGACTTACAATTATCACTAGATCTGTTCATCACTCTGCTGTATATTTTAATCTCTTAGTATGTCTAGTGAGGTGAACAGGCTGCAAGTGCATACTGTCATTGTGTCCCTGGGCAAGACACTTAACCCACATTGCCCATGTACAGTATGCATTTTGCTGTGTGATTGGTTTAGTGGTGCTCAGAGAGGCTGTTGGCGCACAGTTGGTGATGGTCGGAGAGGCCAGTGGCAGCCACGTCTCTGTCAGTGTGCCCCAGGGCAGCTGTGGCCACAACTGTTGTTTAATACCACCAGTGTGTGATTGTAGAGTGAAATAATAATGGACTTAATTGTAAAGCACTTTGAGTAACTTGCAATTGGGCATCTATTGGCTATAATCACCATAAACAGAACTGACTGACTAACACTGATTAAGGAGCCATTTTCCATTTGTTGCTCTTCACAATAAACAGACAATAAAAAACATCTTTATCTTTATAGTGTAAGTCATTATGTGTGTCCCATACCAATGAGTCCGGCGTAGGCCCTCAGACACAGCCCCGGTGAATCCTTCAAACAGCCGCTGGCCGTCATCGAGGAGGGCTGGCAGTTCTGGAGGAAATCAGCCAGTCTGGACCTGGCAACCACACAGACAACAACTCCACATCAAACAGCACCGGGCATGAGAAGTGAGCTGAGCTAAACTAGATGTTCATCAAAGTAAGTCCAGAATGTTTTTAACAAAGTCCTGACACAATTTGGGGCTTTTAGGTTTAGCCTTGTTCTGTGCTTTTATCTTCTGTATCTTTTGATTCTCAGTAAAAAGAGATGGATATTCAGATTTAGAGTCAACGCCAGTAAACTCTGACTGGATGTCCTCATTTTATAGATAACATGTTTATCATTACAGAAACAACTTAGCCTTATGCCACAGATCAGCACAGATATTTATGATTAAATTATATTCTTATTAACCCTTTTACTGTTTATGTCACATTTTAAAGAAAGTCTACTCAGGAAATGGAGAAACCTCTCATGTAAAATAAATGCATTCCAGTTCTATGGTCAGTTTAATTTCCTCAGTGCACAGAACATCCAAGTTAACAAGTTGTTGTTCCGATTTAAGTGCAATGTGATTCATCTTGGAAAGTCGGAACACAGTGATAATTTTTAAATATTAATTTGATTAACTTTGTAGTTGGCTCAACAATCAATTGTTTTAGTTGAAATTAAAGACAGTAAACTTAGACAAACTCAATGGTACACATTACTGTTGTTGGTAACCTCAACATGTTGCTACAACAGGTCATGATACTAATGATGTCAACAGTGTGTACTTTCCAACTCGGACAATCGTTTCCGACATTCGATGTGATATATGAAAATAATAATGAAATGATTTGAAAGCAGCACCTAAAGTATATGGTTACCTGCACATGTCGTCGCGGCGACAGAAGCTCTGCTGGTGTAGACAGTTGGGCTGTACCCCGTCCACCACACTGAAGGAACAGGAGGGGACTATAGTCTTCCTCCGTCTCTCTCCACACAGAGTGTTGGTGCAGGGGCAGAACAGCACCCCCAGGCTGTACTCCTCCGGGACCCGCTCCAGGAAGCGCCTCAGGGATCGGTGACACTTGTGCTGGTTACAGTGGTTGGTGCCGGGCATGCGTTTGGTACAAGCTAACACATACTCTGAGCGGAGCGAGCCACACTTCTCATACAAGCCACAGTCCTGAGCTGCCTTCAAACACTGGTTCTCTCCATCCAGTTGCATGTACGACGAAGCTGTTAGAACAAGTAAGACAATCAGGGCTATGATAACTTTTCTGCTCACTGCACTCTAAGAAATGAACTTCGGAGGGTAAATATTAAATAACCCATTTGGAAAAATAAGTAAGAGTTTTACTTTTTATAAAACACAGATTAAGTTAAATTGAGTAATTGATTTAATTGCTAGAGAGCACACACTAGCTAAACATTACACATGTGCAGCTCTGTCCTCCTCGACTGAAGTGAAGAAACTGTAGTGTCAGTGGTGCAGTGGTTAAGCATTTGCTCTGCAACCAGAAGGTCACTGCTTCAAATCTCCGTCTGAATGAATATTGATGTGTCCCTGGGTAAGACACTTAACCCATATTGCCAATGAATGTGATTGTGTGATTGATGTTTGGTGGTGATCTGAGGGGAGACACACCTCTCAACTAGTAAGATATTTAGATACAAAACCATATTGTTGATTTAGCCTAACTCAACCCTGTGATTTAAAATTTAAGTATCACAGTTGTGTTAGATTTACTTTAAAATCTACATTGTGTCACATTTAATTAACACTGCTGCTGGATACTGACTCAGCTGTAGACAATGTAATACAATGAAATACAATGTAATACAATGCCACTTTTTATTCTCTGCAGTCACACCAGTAAAACTCAACAGTAGAAGAAAGAAAGCAATGATGTATTTGATGTGAAAATAGTCGTGAAATGGGTGTAAAAGTAATTAACCTTCCATTCCAGTGCCATTTGGTATTTGATAATCAGTTAAATGTCAGACAGAGAGAACTTTGAAGCTCTATTGATTGCACTTTTACATATTTCGAAATGAGGCTTTTGGTAATATTTCCTAAAGAGATCTGATTAATCTCAAAGTCAGGTGATTATTTGCAAACTGCAGTCAATCATTACCAATAATAAGAGCCATTTAGTCCCTGCCAAATTAACCAAAAATGAACAGAAAGTGAGAGAATTGAGCAGATTTGTTTGGTGAATATAGAGTACTCCTAAAAAACTGTTAAAAATAAAATTGCCTGTTGTCAAAGAACTTGGCCCACACAATGCACTATTAGCTATTTTTAAAGGGACATTACATTACTTACTCAAAATGTCTTTCTAGTAAAAAATATATACGTGGAGTTGTATTATTTTATTTTCATTCAAGCATGTCAGATTAATACTATATCCTGAGGCACTAACCTTCTCCGCAGCTGGGTACACTTGGTTTCACTTTCTTCTACGTAGTTCAGTTAAGAAACCCCCACTTTGTTACCATTTTGGCTCTAGCAGCGAAATGGGAATGGTTTAGGGGGAAAGAGGGCCTTAAAGGGATACACCTAATTTGACCATTTCAGCAGAGAGAAAGCCTCAAGATAACACAACATTTTCAATACATATACAGTATATTTCAAAGCTTGAAAATAGGGCTGAAAGATTAATCGAAATTTAATTGAAAACGCAATTTTAATGGTCACAATTAGCAAACCGCAAAGGCTGCCATTTTTTAGTCAGTATAATATTTCTGCACAAAACAGAATATATAGTTATCCCCTTTAGGTTTAAACTCTACAAACATGTTCTGAAAGGCATGGGATTCTTGTGGTTAATATTTTAGTCTTTTTTCAAGTGCTTTCAGACATGTATCAAATGTGCTCTGTGAACTGATTCTTGGCTTTAAAAACAAATCGCGAATCTAATCGTAATATCTGTTACAAAAATTGCAATAAGATATTTTTTCAAATTCGTTCAGCCCTCAGTTAGAAAATCACGCTAATCTAGAGGAGCACAAAATTAATAAATAAAACAATAAAATAAAATGAAAATGGTTTCTATCAATTGTTAAAATAATTTCCCATATATGTTATTAAGTATATGGTCTTTCTACACTGTAAAAAGCCATTACACTATCTTCTCCTCTGTCCAATAACCAATGCATGACATCTACAGCCCTACACCAGTTGAAAACATAGTTCCTCTTGAATGAACAGCCACTACTAACTTCATTGATTCCTGTATTGATTTTCTCGTCTGAGGTTTAGTGATTCATTGAGTGACTTCTCTGTTGTGTATGTGACATTGATAGCTATGACATTTTTATAGAGCGCTTGTCATTAAATACTCCATGTGTGAAGTTGATGGACACGCGCTAAAACAACATAATTATAACATTAGTGGGGTTGTATATCTGGGAGCGTGGAGGACAGTGGATTTCATGTGGCAGTCATTTTTACCTGCAACCAATGACGCCATACGAGAGTCCATTTGTGTGTCATCATATGGGGAGACTTCTAGTTCATCTTCGCCTAGACACAAGAAAGAAATATTAGCACAAATTGTTGTATCCAAAACGTTTATATTGTAGCTGGCCAATCTTATGTTCTGTGTTTTAGAAAGTTTATTATTTAACACTATAAAGAACTTGGAGAGCACAGACCTCCACCAAGGCAGTTCATTTCAACGGATCACTCATAAAATTTAATCATATGGTCTTTGTGTAATTTCTGACCTTCCTTGAATATTTCATCCAAATCGGTGCAGTACTTTTGAGTAAAGTTGCTAAAAGTTTTCATTTAAAAAAATCATGGAACTAGACGGTAATCTGGATCAATCTGAAAATCCAATCAATTGTTCCTTGTGCCATTCCTGACCCTCCCTGATAATTTCATCCAAATCCGTTTTGTAGTTTTTATGTAAAGTTACTAACAAAATGTACTGACGCCAAATGTAAAAATGTGTATCTTTTAAAGTCCACAAAAGGCAATACAAATTTGCACCTCTGCACAGAAACCAAGGATTAGGTTGTACGGTGCTTCACACACATAGCCACTTACCTTATTACAGTCACATCAAACTATATATATAATAAGACACAGACTAGTATCATAGAGTTTAGTATACTTGTCCAGTTAGATAAATTCAACCGGGATGACTTGTGGACGAGGTTTGTCTTACTAATAATTCAAACACACTCAAAAGTACAAACTCAATCAGCACTGTAATGGCATGTAAAGTGTTTATGTATGTAAATCCTATTCTGGGCTATATATTTATGGTAATGATACGCTAGAGCAGCCTAGCAGCATTAGGAGCTGAGGAGTGTGTAATTACACTAATGCTCGGCTGACTAATGGGCCACAAGGGAGGAGGAGTCCACTGGCTACTGCTTTGAGCCGCGGGACACCAACACTACCTCTGTTAAAATGTTGAGGTACCTAAGTGTGTGAATGCATGCACTTAAAGCATATTAGTACAGCATCTGGTAACACTTAATATTGCATTGTCACTTAAGTACATTGTATCTACCTTATTAAGTACAATGTAATACACTGTGTAACAAACTGTAATAACATGCAACTACATTGTAACTAACCTTAACCCTGACTGGGCAAACTGTGCTTACCCGATAGAAGATTAAAACTTATAAGTAGATACAAAGAAATATGCAGCTTTACGTTCGCTACTAACATAAACCTAATATACAATTACAGACTTGCAAAATGTGAAAACTCTTATGATGTTTACAGTCTTCATTGCACGTATTAAATTGAAAACAGAGTTAGGGTAAACAAGTGTAAAATTAAGTAATTTGCTGCAATGCAGACGGAGTTAAAGATGTAGTCTTTAAGTTTCTACAAAAATAAGAATTAGATAAAATGCTTTATTTGTCTCTGGTCTGTGATGTTAAGGTAATCTGTCAAATTATTTGACCTGTCCCTTGAGTGATATATAGCACTCCCTTTGAAACAGGCCTGCTCTTTCTTCCTAAAAGTAACTTTTTACTCAGTATTTTGGTTTAAGTATTTGTTTGACATTTTTTTACTTAATAGTCAATATTTTTAATGTACTTTAACTACACTTCTACTATAAGGTATTGTCTACTCTACCCACTGTATTTCCATTGAGTGTTTGTTGCAGGGACTGACCTGGCAGGAGGCGTACGGTCCAGTAGACTTTGAGACACTGCTCCTCTTTTCGGAAGCCCCTCTGACACTTACAGAGCAGCAGAGCGGGGTGTTTGCTGAGCAGAGTGTCCTGTCTCTCCAAACATTCGGCCGCTACATGTTCCCCGAGAGGAGCCACGGCCGCGTCCGCCGCACACAGCTCCAGGCCTCGGTACAGGGCCTCGCACTGGGGGTCAGCCGAACACACGCGCTGGGCCTCCACGCAGTCAGCCGGGGCGGGAGGGAAGGGGAAGGCTGGGGCTGAGGCGCCAGAGAACACACCTACAATCAACACACAGGAGGAGGAAACATTATAAACAAGAATATTTTTGTTTAGGGACACGGTTTAGCTCAGTCGGTAGAGCGCGCAGCAGCCCATAAAATTTCGGGATTGGTATATCAGGACTGAAAAAACTGGATCTCGACTAACAGTTAACATAGTTGTCAGCTAAGAATGCTAACCAAAACGACTAGCCTTGAATCAGTGAAATAATGTCTACCTTGTTTAAACATCAGGTAAATTATTTTTTTTCCCATATCCTCAACCTTTTTCCTCATATATATTTTCCATTTCAGTACAATTACAAACCAAACCCAAAACAAGCTTCCAATACGTAATCCATTAAGTATGCAATGCTGAGGCCCATAGAACACATTATTAACAAGAATGATTTGTTTAGTTATCACTCACAGTTAGGGATGCATCGATAGTGGATCACAGCACATCTAATGGATTGATATCATTTATTATACTTTATCCAGGTTATGAGCAGAAAAGTAATGTGTGATATTACATTGTATCTCACAAATTACAAAAGTTGGACATTTTGAGGGTGGTCTGGTCTTAGGTTAGAAAATAATTGTTAGTTTTTGTATTAGAATGGGTATTGGGTATTGGTTGATCTACACAACCCAAATTTTGGGATCGATATCAGGACTAAAAAAAAACAGAACAGTGCAGAATCTCTACTCACATAACATAAGTAGTTGACAGTTAACCAAAATGTCTAGCCCTGAAATCAGTGCAATAATCTCTACCTTGTACCTGGTAAATAATTTTTTTTTAACTTTGTTTCCACTATCCTCAACCTTTTTCCCCATATATATTTTCTATTTCAATACAATTACAAACCAAACCCAAAACAAGCATCCATTAATCCATTAAATAGGCTATCCGACCTTTAATGAATTCAGTCTACCACGGAAGTAAATGTTGTTTACTGTGTTTCTATTTTTTGTGCTTGACTAATGACATTTTCTACCATATTTTCTATTAATTCCTTGCCATTTCAAACCAAAGACAAAAATAGCATTACTTCTAACAAATCTTCTCTCCCTCTATAAGAACATGTTGGACTGCTCTAAACTATTATATCACAAATGCAATAAAATTATGTTGATTTGTTTAACATGAAATACTTTCTACAATAAACCAGACATTTTAAATTTGTGTAGAGATTGTGAATGACTTTCTTATTAGTCCTACAGTAGTCCATAGTCCCAGTTTGCACAGACATATTGTGGATTAGTATCTTGACAGACAGCAGTCAATGCTCCTCCGCCAGGACAAAAAGCCAGACTGAATAAAGTTCTCCAGTAAGCTTATTTTCATTTACTTTGCTTCTAGCTCAAAGTTTGTGAGATGAACTGTTCTTCCAAAGTGCAGCTGCTTCGATTTGCAATAGCCAAAGTGAGAGGCTCCCCTGGTAAAATCCAATCGCTGAAGTGCACAGAAGTTGTGTAAGGACAGCACAAATGTCATACGGGGAGGAGAAATAGGGGAACGGAAACAGAGATGGAAAAGAGGAGAGGTGCGGAGTGAGAGAGTAAGATGGAGAGAGAGCACTCTATGATGGTTTGGACACACGCACAGTATGAGGTACAATCAGCATGCATCGCCAAAAATGATGTTCCTTGAATCACACAAAGATGTTCCCTCTATACACACACACTCACACACAAACACACTCTCTCACAAACAAACACACACACTCCCTTCTTCAACTGCCACCATATCATTGTAGTGTGTGAAGCAGCTAGGATGAAAATAAGCACTGCCAAGTCTGAGGCCGTGGTTCTTGCCCTCTCCAGGCTTGTTGGGAAGTCCTGTCTTAAGTAGAGGAGTTAAAGTATCTCTAGATTACGGGGGATTACGTTTCTGGGCTGGCCTTCTGCCTGCTCTTCCTCCTGAAGAGTTGGCAGAAGTGTCTGGGGAGAGGGAAGTCTATAGGCTACTCTGCTGTTGTCTCCGTGACCCGTCCCCTGATAAGTGGTAGGAGATGGTATGGTACACACACACACACACGGTACATACACGCACACATTAGACAAACACACAGTGGTCTGGGCCGGCCTGAGACGGACACTTTTATGTGTGTGTCCCGCTGTGAGGAAGACTAGGAGCACAGAAACCATCATTATACACAATATTGCACCACCGCAGGGGTAGGGTGGCACAGGGGCAAAGCAATCTGTCTAAGACGCACACACACACGCAGCGGTGTCAGAATAAAGTGGCTGAGAGAGCATAAACAGCTTAACATTCAGTGCCAGATCAGTAGACAGTATGTAAATTGAATACTGAGTGTGCTGATGAAAGACTAACTACATACATAAAACATTGTTAGACGAACAAACAGCCCTTGTGGTACGGCTCTGCAGTGCCACAACTCACTCCGGCCATGACACAACACTAACCCTGTAGCTTAAGACCACCAAGATCACATGGGGGAAAAATGGAAAAGTAAAAAGTTATCCGTATTAAATATAGGAAATGATCTAGTCAGTAACATAAAGGCACTGTTTCTGACAAAAGAGCCCCACTGGAAAACAAAACATCTTAATAATTAGTCACTTTAACTCAAATTGGTAAGTTACACTAATTATTTTTGTTCACTTGTTTGGACATTTGATACAAAAAATATTGTGCATGATAATAAAAAAGTTTGATAGATGCGTCCACCTCCTCTCCTTCCCAACCCAATGTCTCACAGAAACCAGGAAGTATCAGAATAACAAGCTAGGATTTTTTTTTTTCTTTGAACTAAAATATAAAATTATCTGTAAATAAGCTTTGAAATTTGAAATAAAACATCAGCTCCCTAACATTATTCCTGATAGATTCTAGTTTTTGATAAATAAACAATGTTTCAACCAATCTGGAAGCTCCTGTACTGTGGAAGCATGTGATTGGTTGAAAACAAAAACTCTTATAAAACAGCCCACAGCGGATCTCAAAGTCTATTTTTTTCTTCAAATGACTTGTGTATTTATTTTTCCTCTAATACAAAGTGAAAATATCAGGTGATGCAGCTTTAAGTCCACATTGTTTCTGACATAACTTCACTAAAAATCTGTATTCCCTTAGTATCTTTATGGCTGTAATTGCTCAATTTATTCAAGCAAGATTAACTTTTACAGTGAATTTCAAACCACAAAGCTTAATTTACACATCATAAAATACTGCTCCAGCCTTGATCTCGGTGTAAAAAATCTGTGTTGAATTTCTCATGAAGGTAAAACTCGAACGCAAAAGGAAATCTGCTAACATCAACCGACAGACTGCTTCAACAAACAAGACATAAAAAAGCACTGTTACTGACAAAGGGCCCCGCTGAAAAACTAAACATCTATTTACATTTTTTATCTTCATGAATAAATATACCCACATTAGACGCACACAGAAAGATGCACAAACAAATCAAACAAGAAAAGACCAAAAATGTAATGCTGTGATCAGTTTGACTTGAACTAGGCTACATTTTATATTTTATGATAAATGTCTAGCCTCTTGGTTAGGGCATTAAAAGCTTTTTCTGTTTACAAGTTGAAGCTATGTTGTTAGATTGAAAATATTTGGGCTATGATAGTGAGTTACCACATAGCTGATTAGCTTCCAACAGTCTTTTAAACTCTTATAATATGGATTTTTTTAAAAGTCAGTGGCCAAAATGAATGGAATTTTTACTCAAATAAAATGTTACCTCACACTGCTGCGCTCTACAGCCTATTGGTCCTACAAATTTAGCTTACAAAACTGATAAACTAACTCAAATCCCTATTCATAACCATAGCCCTAAACTTAACCATATTCTCCCTCCTGAGGTCTATAGAAGATGCTAATGGTGTTGAAATAGCAAATCAATTAACAAAAGTCTCATGGCTAGCTACAAAACCCATGTATTGAGCCATGAATTATGCCTTGACACAGTGAAATCTAAAAGGACTGCAAATTTGACCATAAGAGGGAAGGTCCTACAATAGCTGCCAAAACTGATGATACTGTTACTGTACTAAATAAACAAACTCAAATTCTCCCACTTAGGGCCCATGTATGCTGCCAATGTTGCTTAAATAGAGAATCAATTAATATGTCACATAGCTAGCTAAAAAAACCCATGTATTGAGCCATGAATTATGTCTTTAAAACTGACTGTGTATTTGACCAGAGGAGCACACAGCACCAACATAATCACACTGTTGTGCTCTTTCCCTGTTTCGTTGTCCTCTGTCTTTTCAGCAAAGGTCTCTCTGACATGAATGAGGTTGCCCTTGTTTGACAGCGCTCTTTTGTATTTGTAGGTCGCTTTACGTGAAAGTGCAAAGACTTTTCAAACAAGCGGTGTTCCCACAGGAAGTCTCCACTCTACTGTGCAAGGTGCCAAGAAAAGAAAAGGCAAAAAAAAAACTGACAACAAACAGCTAGGAAAGGAAGGAAGGAAGGAAACATCGGAGCTCAAAAACCCAACTTGGCAGCGGGCCTTGTCTTTAAAAAAAAACATTGTCACTAATTTATTTCGCCTGAAGGAGAACAAGAAGTTTGGCTTGATAAATACATGTACATTTGCTTCTATTTGATATAAAACTTTTTCCGTCAGGGTGCAGAGCAGAGAGGTGATAAAAGTTTGGTTGCCACACACTGTCTGGAGGCATGCAGACAGGCTTTTCATCAGCGCTGGTGGAGTTTATCATTGTTTTTCTGTTTAAAACAATAAATATCCAATGCACCATCTGCTGCACATCAACACAGACTGCAGAGCTGCTTTGGCAGGAGTCAGCCATTTCAACAACACTCGCTTTCCGGCCAAATGTTCCAACTTTAATGTGGATTGCAAAGTTTTATTTGTGCAGACGTACCATGCCTTGGAGGTCTATGTATGCAAGTTGTACACAATGCGGTTATGTTAGATTGAGACAAGGTCAGTTAGGGATGACAACATCTATGGGTGTGCGTGTCCTCCCCGTGTTTCTTTGGGTACTACCTCCCATAAGTGTTAAAACAAGCATGTTAGGTGTATTCTTAACTTTAAATTGCCCTTGAGAATGACTGTGGAAGTGAATAATTGTCTCTGTGACAGCCCTACGACTATTTGGCCACTGTGGTGCACCCTGCTCAAAGCCCATAGTGATGTCATAGATTCAAATGGCTCAAAACTAGACTAGATATTGATTTTCTTATTTAGGGCAAAAGCTAGAGAGCCAACGAAGAAAGACTAAAATTGCAAGGAAGCTAGTATCCCAGGTGCCAAAAAAGTACATGAACAAATTATTACTTTATTTTTCTCAATTCAGAGATACAAATGTAGCTCACACCAAATTGCTTGAAGAGGTGCAGATTATGAAAAAAATACCTTCAAACAACTTTTTTCAATTAACAGAGCATTTACTACTGAACTAGAAGATATCACTGTTCTCTCTGACAGTGTACATATTTTGCATTCATCTCCAAAAATATGAACAAATAGCAAACACTATATTGTGAATTTGCAAGTAATAAATACACAAAAAAGAAATTGCAACAAATAG
>JAVQKG010136976.1:0-17114 GCA_036025885.1 Hypseleotris bucephala | reverse complement strand
AGAAAAGCTCCCATTAATCGAAATCGAATCGAATCGTTAGGTACCCTTGTTGGAGCACCCCTAGTGGAAAGTACAGGTAAGAGCCTGCAAACTAAAGCTTACATTAAAATGTATAACATCCGTTGCAAAGTAATCTAAAAGCCACATTGCTTCTCTGTATATGTAATGTTTTTGCTTTTAATTATTCTTAAAAGGGATTAACAAGAACAGCTTTAATAAAGAAATATTATGAAGTCAAGAAGTGGTATCTCAGATAGAATGAGACACCTAGCAGTTTGTACCAATAAGTGTGAATTATTGCAGTTATTTGATACAGGAATCTTAAGGGTACAGTATAAAACATAGTAACAATGATAGGTGCAATAGTTTCTTGTTTATGCAATTGTAGCGACATAAACCAAAAATATCCAAAGACAGTATTCAGTGCAGTGTGTATTGCTCCTATAACGTGTGAGTGGAAACAGCCTGAGGTTAATAGCTCAATCTTCTGTTAAAGCCAAAAGCCAGCTCTGTCCAGTATAACATTTGACCAGATTGTTATAAATGACCAAAGGCTTGACCTGGCTGCTCTCTGTGCTTCAGATGTGTTTCATGGCAAGTTTATTACCAAATTAGGTGTCCAGAAAGTCAAAGCATTAACGATAAATTTGAAGGTGACTCGTTTTGTCTTGAGATAGTAACGTGTGTTTATGCCCTAGTTAAAGATATATATGACTCCATCTAATTGAAATCAATAGTGGCTGGTTAACTGGTTGAGACAGGATGAGGTACATTGCTCTTTATTTAATCGCTGACCTGAGTTTTTGAGCAGATAAGAATGGAGAGTTAATTGTGCCATTCTGTTGTTGTAACCTGAATTTAACAATAGAATAGTTGCAGCACAACAGGCCAGTGTGCTACATGATCAAGCACAAATATGATTAATGACTCTAATTTTGTCTTTTCCCTTGGTGTTTTTCTGTCTCCTCCATTGCCCTGCGTCCCATAGCCACAACGTGAGGGCTACGACGTTTCGACATCCAGTGACCGGACAGATTTCCCCCGAAAACACAGAGTACACGCTACAGGACAGGTGAGTAGCTTACAACAACACAAATCTACATGTTTAAAAAGACTGAGAGGTTATCCCAAGGTCATGTGACGAAGAGACTAAAAATAGAGTGTGAAATAGCCTGTCACACAGTCTCACGATGCAGATCATTAGGGGGAGGGCTCGCCATGGTAACAGTCGACTTTCAATTAACTTTTAATTAGGAACACAGGCAGTCAAAATAGTGCAGGAGGAGAGATGTATTTACTGTGACTGGATGTGCTGTTATGGCTGTCATAAGGGACTTTGTTCTTGTTGTTAGCTGTAGTTCCCAAACACTCTGCGTTCTTATTTTTGAGATAATGTCCTAATAGAATTTATGGTAATGACAGTCATTTGTGCCTCTAGCTATGTTCATATCACGTCTGGTGTCATAAATCTGTCTCATCAATCAGTCCTAATGCTAGTGTGGGCCTTTTGTCTGATCAAAGTTATCACATATTCATTGCAGATCTCATTTTAAAGTTGCAGTAGCTGATTTTAATCAGAAAAAAACTGAAACATAAAACTGTCCATGATTGAAAGTTTAAATGATGCACTTTCCTCTTTGTCTCCTTCGTTTTATGGGTGAGGTGGATACATTTTTAAACTGACTCGCATGTGTCCTCAGATTTTGCTCATAACGTGTCATTCACATTCAAACAGGCCAAGTGCATATATAGTTGTTGTACTGTTGTAAATTCAAACAGTATTTTGAATTTTGACCCCTATATCACATTAAAACACTAGAGGAGCCTTTAATTGTATCTTTTTGCTAAAATTGCTCTCTGTTCTTCATAGATGTGAACATCAAAGGATTTTTATGCGTTTGTATCATTGACACTTTTTTACAACAAGTACATCCACAGAGGGGCCCCATCCTGCAAATCTGTCATAGCTGCATGGCGGGTTTAGGGCTCACAACAAGAGAGCAGGTGTTGGGTTGTATTTAAGCTGGCTGCTGTAAGACGATCACTCCATTCATTTATAGTCAGAAGTATGTTGAAAGACATAGTACATATCCCCGCTGATTACCAAAGCTCTTCAAAACTAATTACAGTTTAACTTATTCTTTTATTCCTGACAAATATAATCAGTTATTTGTGTTGATCCTCTTGAGAAGCGTGTGTAGTATATACGTCTATTTTACATTTAATACAATTTATTTCCACTGTTTCTATCAAGTGTTGCTTCTTTGAATAGTTTTATTACCTGTGCCAGGAGGTAATGTGATCAAGTCCGTTGTCATGTATGTGTGTGTGTGAACAAGTTCCCGCAAAAACTACTGCAGATTTGGATGAAACTTTCAGTGAAGGTCAGGAGTGACACAAGGAAGTGATTATATGTTAGGAGGGATTGGGATTATGGTTTAGATGTAGAAATATTATAGAATATATAAGAATATCCCACTCTCAGCCCTGCTGCTGCTTTCTGTCTGTTGTCTCCTCCACCCCTTCCTTATTTTACATCTCACACTTATCTTCTGCTTAGTTCACTACAAATACTGTATGTGCACAGCAAAGCACTAGGAAGGACCCTACACTACTGCTGAATACTGCACACCACATTGTCTGTATTTTTTAATACACATTGTCAGCTGTGAATGTTTAATGCAATTAAAACTTAACCATTTTACTGTATTTCCTGCAATAAATATTGCACTTTACTAATACTTTACACAGACAAAACTAAACATAACTACTATTTGATAGAATCTCAATTCAACCATTTTGAAAAAACAAAACTTTTTTTGAGGAAATTCCATAAAACCATTTACATGTGCATAGGGGAAATTAGCTGTCCCGGAGTGCTTTCTAGTTTGTTTATTCATTTGTTTGTGGATCCACATTAGCTGAAAGCTCATGCTATCAGCTAGTGTCTTTCTGGGGTCCATTCTAAAAACACATTACATTGCCTACATTTTATTACATTTATTTAAAACTAAAAACATTACAATCTAATACAAAAATATATATCTTAATTAAAAACAATAGTTTCTAAAATGATGCATAATTCATGAATGTAGCTGATGCATGCCATAGAAAGAAAATTCTTAAAAGGAATACACTACTGCCCTGATGTTAACTTTCCCATTTATTTGGGCTTGGAATGGCTATAATAGTGACCTTGAGTTTATTCATTGTGCATGGCTGTCAGGGTTATTGTTTACTTCACTGATGCAGGCTATGCAGAATATAATGTGTTAAAAAGAACATGCTACAAATATGCACTGCACTCTTTTAAGTGATTTAAAATATTAGTCAATCGGCTCCAATAAAGAAAAACTTTTAGCGTTATGTTAATAAATGCTGATCTGCTGCGTCATCTTCTGGTTGCCAGCCGAAGGAGGCTTCGTGCACAAGAAAGAAAAGTTCTGCTGAGTTGGCTTGTACTCAAAACTTGCACTCACTGTGAACATTTCCGTTCATCATTCGAACATTATTATAGGGCAGATTTGTAACATCTTGTATTTTTAAAAGACTGTTTTGTTGATAATACTGATTTGAACATTTGAATAATCCTCAGTACCCAGTACATGCAAAGGATGTCTGGTTCCTCTAGTGAATAAGTGTCTGTGAAAGCAGGACACGCGTCTCAGGAGAACTGAGTGTCACATCAGGACAAAGCAGGAGGATGAGCTGCTGAGCCTAGTCCCCAGACAGATCTCCATCAGTCTATACTTCACCAGCCTCAAGGCTTTCTCTCTATTATTGATTATCACACTATCATCAATTTGTCAGCACTCCTCTTCTGTGTGCATGCTGCCTGAAAGAATTAAATGCATTAAAAACATGCCCTAATTTCCTCCACAACCAAAGAAGAGAGGTGATAAAGCTTTCTGTGTTCCCTTTTCACAATGAGATGAGAAATATATCTCCACTCCAACACATGCCACAACAAATCTCCCGGGGAACTGTTCCAATGACAGAGGTGGTAAACAGTATGAAAGCTTCACATAAAACAGTCTCCAGTCTCTGTGATAGGACAGAAACATCCTGTAAAAACACAAGCTGTTCTCCAGGCTCCAAGGGACAATGCAGATAATGTATGTTTTGTTCCAATGTCCTGTCGTTTCTGTTCTGCTGACTTTTTTGGTTTAGTTTTGGCATGCATTTGTTGAAGGCCACTAACAGTTTTAGCAACTTGCTAGTATGTTGATTGATTGATTGATTGATTGATTGAATATACTTTATTGTCCCCGAAGGGAAATTTGTCTTGGGCAGAGTGCCACACAGTTGCAAAAACATCCAAACAACAAACACAGACAACACTAACTCAAAAACAACCAAAACACAACAGTAAAGAGTCCAATGTAAAGTGTATATGTGCTAGTGCACTGTAGACTGAACGCTGTTGTTGGAGTTTAACAATCGGATTGAGGCAGGAACGAAGGACAGTTGGTCCTACACTGTGGTACTCTCAGTCTCCTTCCTGATGGCAGTATTTGATATTCATCAAACAGTGGGTGTTCCTGTGGAGATGATTTTTGCTGTTCTTATCACTGCCTGTTCATATATGGTCTGTATGGGTTCGTAGTCCTTTAGCCCCACTATTTTCATGGCTGTTTTATGAATGTGGGACAGTTTGTTTTTAAGTTGGACAGTTAAATTACCAAACCATGCCGTGATTCCTTAGCGTTAAATGTTCTCTCAGGATGTCTAAGTTAACCTGGTTCTTGTCAGCAAAAAACTTGTTTACCTTAAAAATGAATAAATAAAATAAAACAGATGTGAACATCAGAATCAAAAGCTTTATTTGTCAGTGCAAGTGCAACGAAATTTCATTGTCAAGTCAATCAAGTCCTTAGTGTGTATTCATGGTGCTAATGGCCCAATGATAAAAACTGTTATTATTATTTTTACCTCTGCCAAGGAGGTAATGTTTTCACCCCTGGTTGTTGGTCTGTTGGGTTGTCTGTTTTGTCTGTGTGTCATGAAAAAAAAAAAAACAGATGTGGATGAAATTTTCAGGAACGGTCAGAAATGACACAAGGGAATATTGATTATGAATTGATTTTGGGAGTGATCTGTAGAAATGGAGGCATGTGCGCTTTCTGGTTTTTTGTATGTTTTTGTAAGGGGTTGGCAGGGCAGCTTTTGGGTGTGGAAGAAGTAAATAAAGAAATTATTTTATGTTTTAGTAAAATTAGTCAAATTAGTTGTGAGCTATTTGGTTTAATAGATTGAGCAGATATAAATGATTCCTGGATAGGTCTGGGCAGTTTATCTTTAATATTATGCTGGTATGCTTGGTAGGTATGCTTGGTAGGGGTGAACTTTGATTTTCAAATGAAGTTGTTTCTGGACTTGGTGTGACTTTATTAATACCAGTCTGCAGATTTTATCCCATGCAGAGGACCTTTGCGGAGTGATCAAATGTAAGGTTAACAAATTTGAATATGAAGAATCTAGAGGAAATTAATGTTATTACTGGACCAGCATGAGCTAAAACTGTGCGTCTTGCCAGAAAAATTGATCTATGCCTACTTATATATTTTTCATATCATAAGATCATATATGTCTTTTATAGAAGGGACTAACCTTGACTTACACCGAATCTAGTGCATCGTCAGCAAATGTTTTACACTGAATACGTCATGTCTGCAGTAAGTCTCATTGAATTGTAACTAAATGCCAACTCGTCTGATAAGTCATAGCCGACCTCTGTCCTTAATATCAGCGTAAGATGCACTCCAATCTCCACCTTTTTCCATGGCTAACTGTAGCTGAGCTTGGAGCAGCTCGGAGCAGCGTGTGTGGAGCGCTATATGCTATTTCAGTTCAACTTTTACTTCATACTTCGTCAAAAATAAATTCCTTGCGTCTAGTTACTGAAGAGACACAGATGTGCAGCAGACTTGACTGTGCTAGTGTAAACAGACTGATTGACTTGAATGAAGTTCTGTTTGTTACGGCAGACGTACAGGTGACTTGACGGGGGCACGACTGATTCAGTGTAAATTAGGTGTTATTTTATATGGTTAATCCAGATGCTATAAAATACAAGGTTGTACAAAATAAATGGAATGTTATACACATATGTCAAACTAAGCTATATAAAGTTTAATAGATAATTAGTTTACAGCATACTTTAATAATATATTTCTCCACAGAGCCACTTGCTTGATACTTGGGGGGTTGTCCTGCAAGTTTCTCTTTAGACGCCATGATGCAATTCACTGTAAAAAGAATGATGTAACTTCATGAAAATGAGTTAATATAACAAAAAGAATTTGCACCAGCGATTTTTGCATTTACAGTACGTACATTCTCCTATATAACATAGAGAGCAACACCAATTACAGCCTGACACATCAATGCATAAATGTTAATATTGTTATATAGAATGGGTTTCTGTATTTCTCTATGCCAAATGAAGAGTAATTGTGTCTAAATACCTTTATTATTACATTCTTTGAGAAACCCATATGATCTTAAGTGCCTGTGGCTAAAGCATTATACACGGCATAGTTTGAAATATGTTTGTGTAATAAACACATGGAAAGTATGTAGTCTTGCCCAAAGATAGTCTGAGGTTGTGTGATTGATGATGACAATGGTTTTAACTTGAGACTGTAGTTATTTTTTTCTGGATGTGCATGATATGAACTGACTTAGTCTATGAAACAAAAACTGCCATTGTAAATGCATCTGCTGCTAACTCATTGGCTGTGACACAGTGGGTGCCGATGTCAGGAAATAGTCATATCCTTTGTATTTGACAGCTCAGCATCATGCCCAACGTGTGTCATTTATTTTTTACTTGTGTTGGAAGAACAACTCTTTCCAATGTTGCTGCTAACTTTTCATATTTTTATTCTGTGTTGAAGAATTGAGTCTCGCATGTCCAAGCCAGCAACCAACCACAGAGCCCCCAGCATGGTCACAGAGTGCTCCAAACCTGTGACCTCCACACCTCTAGATGGCACTTCAGGATCAAAGGTAAGATACACCTCTTAGCGGGTTTAAGTAATTCAGCAAACACTTCTGCTCTCCACTGCATTACGTTTAGTGCAGTACTGAGTTTGAGGAACTGTCATTTTGTTTTGTGTTTTTGTAGACCTCTTAACTCATTTTTTCCAATTACAGCCATGAATAAATATGTATTGAGGCTAAAGAAATATATTTAAAAGCCAGATTTTGAGTTCCTTAATTTTTATTTATCTATTTCTGCTTAATTGTCAAAATATTCAACATAGTTGTCAGATATTTTTTTATCATATGGTATTCACTCCTGTATAATGGATTCAAATTCAGTTTTGCTGAATATTCCTTCCTGTTCTCCCCTTGTGTCACATTTCCTCTGTTCTGTCCATTAAAGGCAAAAAAGCCTATATAAAGAACACACAGTTGCACCACAGTTAAATTTATTAAAAAGTCATGATTACATTTTGCTTTGACATCTGATTTCCTTTTATCTGTAACCATATATAAAATAGAAAACTCACAAGCTCATAAAACAGTGCTTTCAATTTGCTACTATAAAATATACCACTTTTACTTCTCGTTGTGTTATGCAGTTTTATGAGGGATAAAACATTAGAGGTCACAGTGTTGGTATGCCTTACTCCTGCAAAGCAAATATATGTTCTGTTGTTGAAGAATGCTGCCTCATGCCGCTGTTGTTACTGATTTGTAACCTCTTTGTTTCCATCAGGGTTTCAGAGCTAGTGGAAAAATACACAGTTTTGGCAAAAGAGATCATTCTATTAAAAGAAATCTTAACATCCCAGTAGTGGTGAGAGGCTGGCTTTACAAACAGGTAAGATTTTCTGCTTACATTTCTATTGAGTTTGACTCATTGATGCAATGTACATTTTTTGAATCCATTTAAGAAGTAAAAATCACAGCAGTACATAAAAATGTGTACTTCTTGTCCTAACAATATGTCTATGTGAGGATGATTTCCATGTGTATTTATTCTGTTTTTCCGCCTCTTTGCAGGACAGCTCTGGAATGCGACTTTGGAAGAGGAAGTGGTTTGTTTTGTCAGACTACTGCTTGTTTTATTACAAAGGTACGTCTGTGGACAGGGCACTTGGTTGGTGTTTAACTGGCAGAAATGAAAATCCTTGCTGACTTAAATTATACAAACAAGACTTCTGGCAATCTCCATAAAGGGATACTGCATTGCTAGATTAATGACCATTTGTAATTAAACGTTTCATATCATATTCTCTCCTTGTATTTTACAGGCTGAGATGTGTAGCAGTGTTGTCATAGTGTAGCACCTAGTTCATCTTTTCATCAATCATACTAAATAATAAATAAGCCACATGCCACTTTCTGCCCCATGCTGCTACATAGCCTCATCCATGCAGGAGATACCCATTAATTATGGCTTGCAAATTTTCCTTCAGTTATTACAAGGATCTTGCTGCATTAGATGTTGTATTTTTGCCTGAAACATTTGTGTGTGTTTTGCAGACAGTCGAGAGGAAACTGTGCTGGGTAGTATCCCTTTGCCCAGCTATGTCATTTCACCAGTTGAACCTGAAGACCACATCAACCGCAAATATGCTTTCAAGGTAACAAAGAAGTAAATGGACATCCTACATTACATACTAACTCTTCTGTAAACTCCAATGTATCCTCTTTACTCTGACTACCTGTCAAATTTAGTATAATTTAGTAGTAAAAGTAGTCTTGACTTTTAGAGGTTTTAATGGATAGAAACCCCTAATTCATCTCCAAAATGTTGATTCCTCACCTCGAGTCAAAACCTCCTTTTAGGTCCCTAGGATTCCTTTTTAAACTCGGGGTGACCTGTCAAGCAGTATTCCCTAGACTGTGGAGTGCCCTACCCTTGCCTCTATCTGTTTACTACAACCTTCACAGTCTACACAATACTAACTGGATAATTATATACAAATTGCACATAGGCGTGAATATGAAAGCAGCTGTGAGCCTATTACTGTAAACTGTAATTTATTTGTGTTGTCTTATAACTGCCCGTTCCATCTATAGAAATGGTTGACTAAAAATAGTATCTAGTGGCTTAGTCTTATTTATGCTTTTTTACACCGTTGTTGTGACTTGCAGGGAGAAGCAACATTGCGTGGTAAATTATTTAGTCTTAATTAAAATTTAGAAAGTAATTATAGAAAGGACAATTGTAAAGTTAATGGTTCAAGTTCTCAGATGCTCTTTTTTAGTTTTGTTTATGTGTTTTGTCATGTGATGTGGCAGATGTGCGTTTGTCCTTGAAGTTTGGGCTTGGAATGGTAAAATATATTGATATTAGTTTGTAAACATAGCTGCAATATGGTGTAAGTGTGGGTTAACCATGTCAGCTAGGAAGTTATAAATGTTTGCTTGTTATAAGTGCATACTGAAACTTAATAGTACATCATACAGCCAGTTATATTTCATGTCTACATCAATTCTTCTTAAAAGTACTCAAAATACTATTCTCCTACAAACATGCCATAGTGTTTTTATCTTTTCTTTTGTGGATACTGCCATTAGACATTAAAAGAGTGTATGTCTAGTGGTTACAGCATACACAGCTCCTCCTTTGTGGAAACAGCGTGCTTGTAGCAAAGAACAATAGTGCCTGAATGTTTGATGCACCACTGCAGCTTCAGGGCATTCTGCTGCAATCCCTCCTCTCCAGCCCTTTGTACTTCACTTCTCATATTCTGTACAGATCTCTGTGTTCGAAGTCTGTGAGAAAGTATCCATGAATGAATGTGTGCAAATGCTCTTTCATCTCCAAGATGAAGATACAACAATGGATTTTGTATGTTAATTCTGCTGCTGGGAATATTAATTATGCATTTGCCCTATTCAGCAACACTTGAACATCTCCTCCCACTGCTTGCGGGGGACCGTTTGTAAGGTTAGCTGAAGACTATGGTCTGCTGCATCACCTTCTGTTGAAGTGATTTTTATCCCCTTCTGCTCTTTGTCTATCTTCAGATAAAGATTATTAGTGAAAGTTGCCAGTGAAGCAGTAACTTACATTATTGACTGAATACTGAGACAGACGTGTGATAGGGTTATAGTTGTCTTTTATAGTGGTCATAAATGTTGATATGTTGGAAATGTGATTTTTTCTGTGACACAGCACTCCTCATTCACATTTTTGTGATCCATGTGGTTTCGTTTTAATTCAGTCAGTGATGGGCTTTCTGACTTTCACTTGTTTCTTTTTGCTTAATTTGGTTTACTTTTCTCTCATTCTGTGTTGGTCAATTGCCTTCCATTGTGACCTGCTGTGTGTGCACGGGCGGAGTGAGTACTGTTATCTGCAGCTGTCAGTCCTGAGTTACACAGGCTTCCTGTCTTGCATGAATAGGTATTTGATTTTACTTTTGAATCATCAGTGGTGTGCCATTGCCATCTCATTTTATTCATTTCATTGTTGCTGCTGAATGTGCATTTCATTAAATGTGCATCAAGCATTGATCATGTGTCATACTTCTGTATTGATATGTCAGAGCATAGAATGTGTGATTTGTATCTAAATTTAAAAGTTAACTCAGCATTATATTTTCCCTTTATTTGAAATCCAATTTAGTTCCTACTGTGAGGTTAAAATGTGTTTGTGAAGAACACTTATCTTGCTCTATGACCTTGTAAAAAGGATATGACATACTGAGTTATGAATTGTTGGCAATAAATTTGTTAAATGAATATGCTCTAGGATTAGTTTGATACTGCTGTATTTCACTTCTCATTGTGAATCGTGGGAAGATGTTTGTCCCTCATTCCTCTCTAGTTGCATCGTTTTTGTTTTGTTATTTGTCACTTTTTGTCCCCTGCACACGAATGTCTTCAGACTTAATTTTTAGTAAATTAAGATAACATATTGAACTAGTCGTACCTACAGATGTCTGGCAAGGTTCTCAGTCATCCAGACATCATAAGTTAAACAAGATTAAAAAGAAGGCTTCTGCACTTGTTCTTTAGAAAACATATTGTCTCTCATCCACTGGACTGATTGTTACGATTTGGTGGAGAAACAAACCATCTTCTAAAGAGCAAACTTTGTCCAGATGCCTTTTTTCATCATTTTTTTTTACTTTTAATTTACATTGATTGCACAAGAGCGAATAGAGTTTCTATATTTACCACTGCTTTACAGAATTGAAAGAAAGTATAGTATATTTCTATATAATGTTTTTAATGTTTGTATCCATTCAGTTGTGTGTGTTACATTCAAAAAATGTCCAGTATATGCCAAAGCTTTTCTGAAAAGCAGTTGCAAAATGGGTGTTATAAACTTCTTAAGAGTTCAATTTTTTTCCTTCTGTTGATTCTGCAGAATGTATCCTTCTTGTTTCCTCCCAAACTTAACAGCTGTCAGTCTTACATTGCAGGAGCATGTTTTTACCCATCAGGCTCTCTGGCAGCTACTTCCTGTCCAGTTCCCTTATGTATTCCCCTTCTTTCTCAATGTCTCCCTCTCTGATAGGCGAGCCATACAGGAATGCGCTCCTACATTTACAATAAGAACTCTGTGATTGGCTCACAGGCGGAACACTGCGGGATGCGGACATATTTCTTCAGTGCGGACACACAGGAGGACATGAATGGCTGGATCCGGGCCATGAACCAGGCTGCGCTGATGCAGCAGAGTCACACGATAAAGAGGTTGGTCTCACTCTACTGAGTGTGCCTGCACTTGTACTTCAGGAAGCAGCATGGCACTCAGGGGGGTCTTTAAATGGGAAAAGAGGATGTATTAACCCCTAAGGCGATACTTTATTATTATTATTATTATTATTATTATTTTCTTTTTTTATAAAAAAGAAAGTGGACATTTGCTTCCTGCATACTTAATGCACATGCACTGGCTCCACAGCTGGTCCAACCCATCTGCTCTGGGACAGGTCTGCATGTTTGTCAGTGAAAGGGTGTGCTGCATCTGGACTTGAACCAGACATAATGATGCAGTATATAGCCAGAGAAACTCTTTAGAAGGTTTTCTCTGCAGTATTGACTCAGTAAAATCACTTCACCAAACATCAGCTGGAAGTAATCTGAGAATTAGCAGAGTGTGCAGTGTACAATAATGCCATCTAAAGGCAGTTTTGAAGCAATGCTCGGTACATATAAGTACCTTCTCCCTGTGTTTGAAAAAATACAGTTGTTATTTTAAAACTAAATAAAAATGTAATTTGGTTAAATTGCTATGACTATCTTACCGGGTTAAGTCTTTATATCCACTCCCAGTCCTGTAAAAGACCAGCAATGTGCCATTATGTTTGGGGCAACGATCTGCTTATGATATTTATTAGAGATTGGGGATTTCTCTACATATCTTTGCTTCTATAATTCAGTGAGTCATTTCAATTTACCCCCAATTTAGAATCCCCAGTAATAGAAATTTGAATTGCAGGTTGTCATTTTAGAGTGTATTAAAGGTTAATTGGCTTTTAGTGTTATGCAACGTTAATCTTGTTTCTTTTTAAGGGACATGGAAAAGTCAGAAAAGGCCACACAGCAGGCAGTGCCACAAACCAGCCATGTCTACGTCGACTCCGCTCATACAGAAAGCCCTGGCAAAGGTACCAGAGAAGAGGATTATGACAACAGTGTTCGTTTGGCTCACAGAGATGAGGTGAGGTATGGGATAGAGGTCCAACCCAGACCAAGCCACACAGCCCTAGAGGAAAGGCTCTCTCCTGATTCTGGGGATGCACAAAAGAACGGCCCAGCGACTGTAGTCCAGGTGACTCTACCTCCCGAACAAAACGGAAATGTTGTTTATCAGAGAGGCTTCATCACGCGGACTGACACTAACAAACATGTGCAGAGGAAGAACACACTGGCCCAAGTGGAGCAGTGGGTCAAAGTCCAAAAAGGAGATCCTATGAAGAGGTAAGTAAGGCAGATAATGCAGTTAAGACTTGAGTGACAGTCTCCATCTAGTGGTTGCTTTGTATATCACAATTCTCAATAAATTTAATCCTGTATAACTCCACTTAAAAGATTTCTGTGAAAGATAAAGAAATGTTTGCATCCCATAGCTAGCGCCTTTATTAAAATGCTGTTATAGATAAAGCAATAAAAAAAGCTATTGTTGTATAAAATTCTTCCAGCTATGATGCATAAACCTTGTCAACTAAAATATGAAGCCACAAAGCTATTACATTCAAATAATTGTAATTGTTCAGTTAATTCTCATATTTTGGCAACACTTTATTTATATTATTTTGCCGTAAAAGTTATATAATCAGAATTTTAAAAGATTCTAGACATTTATTTTCAGTGCGTCCCATGTATGACTAAGGGCATGTAACTCTCTTTTTTGTCTTCTTGTCTTAGTGCCACTTCTGCTGAATACAACCTTCCGCGACGCACCCCACCTTTGAAGCCAAAAGCCAGCACAATGGATGCAACCTATCAGTCATTGCCAAAGTCCCCTCGTCTCCAATCAGGAAGCTGTTCTCCTCCAGCTGCCTGCAACTTACCCAGTGACTACAAGTACGCACACGACAGACTTAGCCACTTCCGGATGTCCACCGACGAGCGCATGGCCACCAAGGAGGGCATGGTGTGGCAGTTGTACGAGTGGCAGCAGCGGCAACAGTTTCGCCACGGCAGCCCCACGGCCCCCATCTACACCGGGCCAAACTTCACAGACTCATCATCTTTCAGAGTAACCGTGGAGATGCCAAGGTCCATTTCTGTGCCTCCTTCTCCATGTGAGGTGCCACCATCCATTCCTACTTTTAAACCTCTATCCCCACGTAGGCCACACACACCATCCGACAGACGCACAGTCAGGCCTTTAGATGAAACGGCACTTGCACAAGATAGCGCAAGATCAAGCTCCCCTGGTCATATTTGCAGCCATATTTCTCAGGTATGTTATTTTAAATCATGAGAAATGCTGTCTAGTGTATTAAAGATGTTCTTGTCTTTGACAATGGCTGCCAATGGCAGGGCAGTCTGACGGGCCGTTCTTCACATGCGGCCCCTCTGACCAAAAACCAAACACCAATCACAAAATCTTATAGGCAATGTGGGTTAAGTGTCTTGCCCAGGGACATAACAACAGCTCTGACGAGATTGGAAGTGGTGACCCTCTGGTTGCAAGGGCGAACACTGCCACCTGAAACTAAATTGTCTTTAGTGAATGTGAGAATAAAACGTTGTAATTAACTATTACTAATAAAAATCTACCCTGTCTGAGACCAATATTTTGTGATATGTAGAAAAACAAGTAAGTTTTTAAGTAGCATTTATTAATCTACCTCATTAAGTACAATGTAAAAATGTAGGTACATGTTAATATAGTTTTATACACAGTGTCTTACAATGTACTTAATTAAGTAGATACAATTTAAAATGGTTGTCCCTTGGATGCAACCAAATATACTATTAAGAGGTCAATATTCCACAAACCATGTGTATGAAAATATCTTAGGCCACAGCTGTGCATGTGATGAAGGGTTATATATAGTTTGTGTGATGGAGAGATAGCAGACCCACCCTTGTATTAATGTTTGGATGGTGTAACATGCTCCACTACGACTTATTCTCGTAGTATGTTGTATCTCGTGCTTTTCATTTGTTTACTGCTCTGTCTTGTGGGATGTTGTGAGCTCACAAAGAAACCATGGGAAGATTTGCACATTAGGCCTGAGAAGCCTTGAACTTCTCAGCACGCACACTTTGAAGCTCATGTGAAACATTTAGGGATTCACACAGTCCACGCCCTCTCCCACTCCACAGGTGGTGTAAGCATGTCTGAGTAAAGGCTTCTTCCTATGCCTATTCCCTACGCTCGCTGTTGTAGCACTCTAGACAGCACCACTATTGCCACAGGAGACGGCTAGAGGGAACGTCCTGTCATCCACACCCTGCGCTGTCTCCCTACCACACCCTCCACATGAGAAAAGAGCTGTGTCCAAACCATCACCACACATGCCAACACACACAAGCCTCAAAACCATCCCATTGGCCGTACACAAGTAAACAAAGTGTTGCAGATGCTCTGTTTTATCTTTGCTGTCAAGACACTAATTATAACTGTAAAACTGAGCAATACTCAATTATGGAGCACTAGAAGAAGATGCACTTCTAACAAAGAGAGCCACAGTGACTTTGCTGGCCAGTATGACAGAGTTGTATTTATGGCAACTAAATATAGTCTGCAGATGAACTTCATTTCAGTGCACCCAGCATCTATGGCTAGAGCAATCTTAACTAATAGCGATCTGGTCTATGGTTGGTCTCCCTGGAATATCATTCAGTATATTTTATTAGCAGCTAATCCAATTTGCCTAGAGCATCTCAGCACCCCATAAACATCTCTACTGTATCTCAAACATCAGCAGCGGTCTCTTTCTTCTGATCTCACATTTAAATAAAAAACCTATTATACAGCAAAAAATAGTGGCATGGGATCCTCAAAGGGAATGGCTTACAGTGCTGCTCTTGCTGGTAGCAAACAAATGTTATTTTAAGAAAGCAGGTTTAGTATAATTTATGTGTAGTTAATTAAATCTCTTGTTGTTTGTGTCCTTTTAAGGTTCAGTAGTGGGCTTGGTTTTTGCTAATTCTGTGTGTTAAGCAAAAACGTCAAATGTTTTAAGCCCTGTAGCGCCTGAAACTCAGGGCGCACCTTGTTTTAAATAAAAGTATAAAAAGAGGCGATGAAAGTAAGAAAGGGATGGATGAGAAAATAAATTTGCTGTGTAGTCAAGTTTGTTTTCATACTTTAAGGCAATATTTTAACTTAGATTGAGTGTGATAGAGTGGTCTCGCTCTAGCTACATATTATTGAAGATTGCTTAGTGTTTGTGAATTAGACATTCTGTTTGATTCAATGCTACATATTTGTAATAACATGGTGATGAACCTCATTTCTCTGCAGACCTCACAGATCGAGAGACGGTCCATGCCTGCCATGGGCTATATCACACACACAGTCAGTGCTCCAAGCCTTCACGGAAAAACGGTATGTTGTTCGTTAAGCTGCTTTCTCCTATAATTGAGTAGAACTGTCTGTCTCTTTGTGTAAAGCAAAGGTCCACCATATTATTATTCAGGCTCATTAATCTAATAAATTTATTGAAAATCAGCAATTAAAGTTGTGGGATTTCTCCAGGTTGTCTTTACATATTTTTACATGGACTTTTCAATAATTGGTCTGTGGTCAGAATTATTTTAACTTAGCAGCTCTAACTTTAATGTTTTAACTCTTATTTGTTTCATGTGCAAATACTGTACTTTGTTGAAGATCCCAATTAACTAGTCGACCTCTTTACCTCTTTGCACTCTCATCTGTACTGCCCATATGGTTCTTAAGTATTTTCTGTCATCCCTGTGCGCTCTCATTGGCCTCTGGCCCCTAAACCCGGCCTTGGCTACAGCCAGAGGAGCTGACTCTGCTGCTCATTCAGCTTCGGAGGCACCAGGCCAAGCTAGCTGGTGTGCATAGCCCCAGTGATGCGTTCGCTCACCTGCAGCACCACCAGCACAACGGCCTTTTTGGCCCCAGCTTGCAGGTCAGGGGCATTTCCAAACCTCCTCACACTGCCACCCCTGCCAGTGCATTGTGGTCTCCATGTGCTAAACCAGCCCCATACATGTGATCCCTGCCATTCATATGACTGAGCAGTATTTAAGCCTGCTTGGTTGTACTGCATTGCAACAACAACTTTGCATAGTTAATAAATATTATGTCATTTGTGTCTTGTTTAGAAAGTTATGCATCATTTGAAGCATGTTGCTTGTTAAATGTGCAGTATGTTGACATTCAGCTTTAGCTCTTTGTTGAAAGCCTGAAACTCTTTAATCGTACATTTGGCAATTTATCATTATTTCTTTGTGTTGAGACGAATGTATTGCTCTTGATGTCAGACAGGCTTTTCAACAAGGCCACATTCTGCAGTTGCAGTAACATTGCTGTTCCATTACCAGATCTCTGATATTGCTGCAGTGGTGCATACAAGTGGTTACTCCACCCAGTTTACTCATAAAATCTTTCTCTGTTTTTCATAAAAAAAAATTAAAACACTCATTTTAACCATACTATATGCAACAATGAAATGACACTATCATAGTTTATAGTAGATTATTGCAAA
>JAVQKG010136972.1:0-11483 GCA_036025885.1 Hypseleotris bucephala | reverse complement strand
TTGAGCTAAATCAAACTACAGGAAACGTCCCCACTTCTCCAGGTAAGTAATAATTACTGCAGTAAAGGTTATTATTATTTTTATTATTGATATTTTAGATTAACAAGAATCAGTGATTTATGCAAAACAAACTTCTTTAGGTTGTCTCTTAAACATCTATATTTTTATATTAATCATTAGTCCATCACCATTTTTTCCTTCAAGAGTTTTTTTTACACTTGTGGAAAATGTGGCACAATGGTTTAAGAGGGTGTTTTCCATGGTCAGTACAGCCCTGTCTGAACTAAAATAGTGTAATAGTGGAAGTGGCTATTCTTAGATAATGTCAGTATGCATTTTCTGTACTGTTACTAAAAGCATAAATATTACTGAAATTCTAAACATCAAAATTAAACATTGTACAGTTAAAACTGTTTAAAATGCATGATGAAATTAAGAAATAATAATATGAATATTGATAAATGATAATATTTGTCTATGAGTGAGCAAAAAACTCAAAACTCAAAGTGTGCAGATGATTTGGGATAATTACTGCTTACTAAAATGTCAGCATTGCATCATCCTTGCATGTGGCAAGATTTGTTGAGCCAAATAGGATCCTTTCCCACAATTCATTAGTCATCAACTGTAATACAAAAGCCTTAGTTGAAAACAATTTCTCACTTGTATTTACCATAACCTTTGTGAAGAAATGACACAACAATGGGAGATAGATAAAGTAAATCTCAAGTAGGCCTACTTTAGCCTACAAAAAGTCTGCTATTACATGCTGTTTATGGGTTTGCCCTTTATTTTTCTGTCAACCTGGCTGCCAGCACAAATATCCATAAAAACAACCACAATATGTGACGGTCAAATGAAAACATTCAACACAGATACACAGTTTAACTCGAGTTATCGTTCCAACTACTGCACAAGTCCCCACTTAACAAGCATGTGCCTTACCCACTGATTTGGCAAGTACGTATTTATTTAGCTCATTAGAAATTCAAACAGTAACTCTGTGCTTTGAAGGGCAGGAGTTCTCCATTAAGAGTCTAATAAGCTAACGGGAAATGGCCTGTTTTGGGGGGATGTTGTGGTGTTGTTTTTTTGGATGGAGGTCAAAATTGCAGAGGGGAGGGTAGAGTTCTTGGAGTAAATTTGCAGTTCTTCAAAGTGATATGCTTGACTTTGAAGTTTGAAATCCAATTGTCTTGAGAAGCCAATGTTTGGATGGCAGTGACTTTTGAGTGACAGTGGAGTCTCAAAAAATAAACTCATAAATATACAGTCTGTTTCTGCATCTGCTTAGTTAAATTTTATGCAATTTGTGGCTATAATGCCGGTGAATGGGGCCGTAGAACAAACTGTACTGCTCTTTATAGCTTGTTGTCTGGTAGTAAAAGCTATGCCCAATTTTCTACTTGGAGTAAAGCACAGAGAAGTAGGCAGCTGAGTCCTATAAGCCTATTGTCAAAGCCATACAGTGCCCCCTACTGCCACCATACACAGCACAGTGACAACTATGTGATTTCAAATTTTAATAATTATTCAGGTGATTTAAGTACAACAAAGAAGCATAATTTTGAGAATTAGATGTTTGTGCCTGAAATTTCAGATTTTTTTTTTACTTGACTGTGTCCAATAATGTTGGCACAAACTTTTAACAAATCTTTAGAAATAAATGAAAAAATACATACATTAGGAAAAAAAGATCTGCACTATAATAATGGAAATTAGGATTTTATTTTATAAATAGATATCAAGTTGAAAATCAAGTTGAATTGTTGATTGATAATTCTTAAATAGTTTGGGCCATTTTTGTACTAAGATAAACATATACAAAAACTTAGTTAGTACATTCCCATACACACATCTTATTTAAAACCTTTGTGTTGCCCTTTTATTTTGTCCAGTCAACACTTTTGTGTTATGGACCCAGGACTAGTACAACATGCTTTTGCTTTACCTGCTGTTTTTACCCAATATGAACTTCCTCATCATCACTCACTGGTGGCTGAAGACAGACTTTTGCATTGTGGTGGTGGGAAATGAGAACCAGCCTTTAAGCAAACATGTCGCGTCACTACACACCTGCTTTGTCCTCTTGGTTTCGTGGGAGAAAATGTGCTGTAGCACAGTCCCCTTTGTGTTAGGTCAGCCACAGAGCAGACAACAATTGGCAAGCGTGTCTGTGAATTAAGTGTATGAATTTGGAAATATTTTATCATAAAATAAATCATATAGTTTAATATGCAAAAAAAAAAACATACACTTGACTTAATTAATTTGGCTGCTTAAATATGTAGTTAACTTAAATCCAAAATAGATAAATTAAATTAAAAAAAGATCACACTTGGAAGTTGCAGCACCAAAGTTTAAGAATAGCACTGTGTACAAGTAGACCTTTTTTTTTTTTTTAAATTTAAAATGACATTTTTTGTGTATTTCATAGAGAGCAAAACATGATACCTTATAACTGAGTTATAACTGAGTAATTTATAGAATGGATTAAACAAAAAGAAAGACACTTCCTTCAGCTTTTCAGTAGAAATTCACGTAGCACTGACACATTGAAAAACATTAACTAAAATGCCAGTACCAAGAATAGTAACTTGGAGGAGGCGTGTGAGTGTTTATTTACATGTGTTCGACCTTTGTTCAGTTTCCGTGTCTACCGTGTTCAGGCTCAATGACCCTGCATCCTGCTATAGCTTTGGGCATTATAGTGTGTTCACATGCTATGGTAAAAACAACAGGATTTACAGCAGGCTTGACATTGGTCTGCTTTAAGTTACTGGAAATCCTGGGATTGAGCAAACTTACTGTAATGCCACACCTGCCACATGGACACTGAGGTCCAAACAGCTGAAAAACACATTCATGATGACAACATTGTGCCACCACAGACCCCCCTGGCTTTGGGCAGCACTGGACAGGAGTCAGACCACTTGGTTGTGAGGTACATTGTATATCAGTCTGTTGTCTTACTCATTGCTCACTTCTTTTCAGTGATTGGTTTAATTCAGACGCAGGCCGCTTTCTCTGAGGGCACCCACCTGTAGCACTGCAACCTTCAGGGCAGGGGGCAGGACTTTGTGAGTCAACTGGTACAAAGTCATGTTGAAACATCTGTGGTTGTTCGAGATTGCATCATTGGCATATTTGGACAGTCCTGCTTTAATTTGTATTGCATAATACAGTATGTACCTCAATAATATGACAGCGGAAGTGGGGCAAATATTGAGAAAAATATACAAACGGGGGAAAAAACTTTTTTCTGTGTAATTCCCAGTGCATAAAACATTTAATCTCGGACTATAGATGGGCAAGTGTTTTTCTTCTAGTATACTTGCCAGGAAATATAGTTTATTATATGATATATACATATATTTAGTAAATTACTGTATTTTTTTAATATTAAACAAAAACAGATTTTGAGTTTTTGCCATGTAAAATAAATCATATTTATAAATTAAAAATTAAAAAGTTTTTTTCCCAGAGATGGAACAACTGTAATTATTATACACAACACAAGACTATTGGTAAACACAATTTAGTTTTAGTGTTATACACCAGCTTTGTAAAAAAAAAAATCTGCAAAAAATGTATTAAACTGTTTTTATTTGTTTGTTTTCTGTTTTAGCCAAGCACCACGGTTACCCAAAGCAGGTGAAACCATCCATGGGCACAAGTTCTTCATTGGATTCGGAGGTAAAGGGGCTAACCAGTGCATACAGGCTGCAAGACTGGGAGCCAAGATCGCCATGGTCTGCAAGGTGAAAACTACACTTCTACAATCAACAATTCACCTAAGTGTCTTGTATATCTAGTAAATAGTGCACCTGTGCTTTAGTGTTTATTTAGGTTCAATTTTGGCATATTAGACAGAAAATCGACCTGTAGCTGATTCATATCTTACAAATAATTAGTCATGAGCTACAATAGCCGCCAACTAGTTAACAACTCGGAGTACCTTGTAGCTTCGTTGATTTCACAACTTTAACTCTCGGCGCATCATTTTCTCTTGATCAATACCATACTGCATGCATACACCCACCCACACTGGTGCTCCTTCAAACAGGCCTATTCCCATACCATACAACCCCAACTCTCCAATCAGTAGGCTGCGAGTGGCCTTTCAACCTGAGCGCTAAAACAACGAAGCCCCACCTCTGTCAGAACAAAGAGGCCCAATCGATATCAGTCTAGTGCGGGAGGAGCTCTCCGGGCATGGGGAGAACCCAAAAATAGACACCCGGGCTTGACAAAAACATCCAAGACGCAAGGCCGCTCTTCAAAGAGATTGAGGCCAAGCAGCCAATACCAGCCCAACCCACTTATCGCAGCCAACTACAAGTGCCCGCATTTTGGCACATTTTTCGGAAAGCGTGGGTTCGTTTTAAGTGCCTTGGGGCAAGGTGGGGACCCCTTGAACAACCCAAAGCAGCTACAGATGTGGACATCCCAGTGTGGATCGGGCGAAGAAGGGAAACGAAAGCAAAGTGGGCATGAAGAGGCGTGAAGGCGGGGTTATCCTGTCTTCAAGGCTTGGCGCAGCTGGTCGTGTGTTTACACGTGTGTGCATTTTGTTGGCGATGTTTGTTCATTTCTGTACTTTTTTGTCGGCGGCACCATGCCAGTATGCTGGCAGGGCACACGAAAAACCAAGCCATCAGAGGTTTGAGCAGACCACTTTTCAAAAGTTGCCGCTAACCAAGTCTGACCTTGCTTGACACTTCCTTTGTTGTAATCGTTTTGTCTTCTATGTTATGTAGGTTGGAAAAGACTTCTTCGGAGACAATTATATCCAGAATTTCAAGGACAGTGGTGTGCACACAGGTAAAAAAAGATGTATTTTTAGTACATACAGTTTGGTTTATGGGGCTGATTGTATCATGTAGAAACCACAAAAGCACAGAGTTTTTATATATTTCTTTTGCATTTTGAGTTTTTTTTAACTCTAAATAATACACTGTATGTTTTTAAACCTTTTTTATGTTTTACAAATATTTGCGTTTTAGCCAAAGACTTGTGATCTATGTGTATTTGTTTAATATTAAATTTGTTTAATATTAAATTTGTGAAGTTGTAGTGCTATACCTGTTGATCACAGTTCCAAGGTCTGATTAAACTAAAGTAAATAGTTTGTATTCTGACATTTTATCTTGAGGAAAGTTTTAGATGGATACTTTCAAACTTGACTTTGCACCTTTATCTTCCTCAGACTTTGTTCGACAGACCTCTGAAGCAGCAACCGGGGCAGCCTCCATCATTGTTAATGATGCGGGTAAATGATTTTTCCTCTTGCTGACACCACCCCGCTGGGACCCTAAAAGTTCTGAGCTTTGTAGTTGTGCTTTCACCAAAAAAACAAAAACACAAAACTATGGAAAATAGCATTAACACTTCTACCGACAACTTTATTCTTAGTCTATATAGAGGCTTTCTTTTATCAGATACTGTTATGATCACTATCTTGTGTTTTTGCCAACTATGGTCAGGTGAGAATGCCATAGTAATTGTTGCGGGGGCCAACATGCTGCTACACAGTGAGGATCTGCAGGACATGCTCCCATCCCTCAGTCGAGCTAAAGTTATGGTCTGTCAACTGGAGATCAGTGCAAAGACCACTCTACAGGCCATGAGAATGGCCCAGGACAGTGGAGGTGAGTGTACTCTGGTACTGACACAGACATAGTGCCTTTTTCTCTAAACATCTGGTTTGTACAGAAATTATTACAAAAAAGAAATACCCGTATTGTAAACTTTAGATGAGTATTAAACATACAACTAAAAATGTAAAGGCCCAGTAAATGTATAAAAATAGTAATATTTGGATATGAAACAGGCGTCTCAACATCTTCAATGAAGCAGGAAGAGTTTTCACTTATCGCTAATAAGTCTCTGTCCTGTGTTCTTTTTTCTCTCTGACCTATCACCTTTACTTATAACCAGGTTACAGAGCTAATCATCTTTAACAGAAGCCTATTAATAGCAATTGTGCGCGTCATTCGAGACGTCTCCACAGCCTCTTGCCCCTGTCAGAAGGGCCTGCCGCTGCTAATCGCTCTCCGCGGGCTGCCAGAACCGAACAGTCGCAGCTATAACCACGCTGCAGATGGGACACCCAGATGGCCTTGTGGAGCCACGCTCTCTCTCTCTTCCTCTCCCGGTGTCTGGGCCCCCTCCCCACTTTGTCGGGATTAGGCTCAGCGGGCGAGAGAAGACGCTTGGCAAAAGAAAGATGGCACCTCAATGTTGCTGTGCATCAGATCGTTGCGTAAATTGAGTTCTCCGGAGAGAATGGGTGTTAATGGGTTTGGCGGCGAGGATTTAATGACGCGGGGGTGAAGCGCCGCTCAAATTACGCAAATGTCACCATCAAGCCACACGTACTGGAGATGCCAGCTCTCAGATACACTCATAAAGGGACTCAAGAGAATATTAAATAGTTTATTTTCATGCTATGTACAATTATTCGTAGCAGGATGTATGCCAACAAGAACAAAACAATATGGCTGCTTTTCAGTATTGTCACTTTACAAATCAATTCTTACAAAGGTGGGAAATGGTAGGAGTTTATGTAGTTGCAGTATCTCTTCCTTCCGTCCGTTCCCCCTTGTCCTCCCCCACTTCCTTGTCTGTGTAAGAAGCTGCCTTTTTATTTCTCATCAGATGCAAATAGAGCCTCTTAAAGCCTTTTCACAAACTCGCTGGTGACTCATATCTTTTGTGTGTATGTCAGTGTAAAACCGTGTAAAGATCTTTTTGCCCTTGTTTTGTGTTCAACCATTGACCACTGCAACCAACTGCTGCTTTATTAGAATTTACTAAAGTTTTTTTGTTTGTTTTTTGTCAAATGTTTGTGCACATGTGCCACCACACTAGTTTGAACCTTAGAGTTAAAAAGCCACATGACACACACTTTTTTAGTAGACATGAGTCAGTCCCCAGTGTTACCACATCTGTCCCAGCAGCTTTAACTGTGTGTCTTTGTGTGTATGGGTCATGTTTGTGTAGTTGAACTGGCACCTGGTGAGCAAAACAAAGCAATCTGAGAATAGAGTAAGTTAATCTAATGCCAATAGTGTCAACTTGTGTCAGATAGGTAGATGCCAGACATGTACTATTTTACCTTCAGGCTAGAAAATAGCTGTAAAATATAAACCCACTCTCTGTTTAAGTAACAAATATTTTAGGACATAGTTATTACAGTATCTGGGCTTGATTTGCCTATGAATGCTTTTTTTTTGTTGTTAAAAAAGCCTTTAACAATCATTGTGTATAAATAATTAACTACTTTGTTAGTATTGTAGTATTTCGATTTTAATAGCTTATAAAACCCCAATATATACATTTATGCAATAGTTAGAACATGAAGATTGCTACAGTGAAAGTGATAGCATAACAACATGATATGTCTAAAACAGTCAATCTGGGCCACTTGGACTTTGTATGTGAATCTGTATTAACAAAAAAATATATATTAAAAAATATTACCAATTATTAGAAACATTAAACGTTACTAAAACTAGACTAACTCAAAGGAAAGTCCTGGTTTAATCCTAAACTGTATTGCCCTGGTCTTTGAGAGCAGTGGTATGGAAATCGAGGTGCAGCTTGTTTGACAGAGATGTCGAGGAAGATGAGCAGATGGAGTGCGGCCGGTGTTACAGTGTGAGGTTAAGATCTCATGTGTCGCAGCCTCCGCTCATTTGGTTTACAGACATACAGTACAATTTCAATGAAGGAGACTTGTGCTGTTGATACTGATACTAAAACGTCAAACTTAATTTAGATACAAAACAATCTCAATGCTCAATCAGTACGATTTTATACCATAACACATTGTTAAAATTTCTAAGAATAGTAAACACACAAAGGTTAAAAACAACGCTATTAACTAGGACAGTGATTCTCAAACACTCGATTGTTGTTTGTTTGTTTGGGGTATGTCCATTATCAAAACATTAATAACATATTGCATTAAATTCACTTAAAAGAAGCAAAACATGAATAAAAATATACACCGAAAATGATAATAGTCCGGAACCAAATTAAAAGGTTGGGTCGCAATTTTTATCGCCAAAATAATGTGTGTTCCATGAAAAAAGTTTGAGAACAACTGAACTAGGGAACTTTTCAAGGAGAATCTATGAATATAACAGTTCTACTCATTTTTATTGGTTGATATTACCCACTATACCTACTTCTATAAGTAGGTATAAATATTGTTTCAGACTACTGTTGCAATTTAATATTACTTTTAATTAACATTATTTATTAGTATCCTGATATCGATTTTTTTGACAACCCAATTGGGAACGGGAACACATTATTTCCTCGTTTACTCACAAACCGCCCAGCATCCACCTCAAAGCGCCAGGTGGCCAAAGCCCTGTGCTAACCCACGCAGCTGCGCTCCGACGTGCCCACGCAAACAGACACATACACACACTTTTGCACAACAGACTTTGATGTCACCAACACCGAACATATATTTCCCATCGCAGACGCACTTCCACTGCTGGCACACAAGGTTTTATTTTGTACACAGAGATATCAGAATTAATCGCCTAGTCGAGCTGGGCTTAGCCTGGCACATACACAGAAAAGCACGGCATTAGATGCATTAAGGCCTCATGAATATACATAAGACAGCTGATGTGCTACACGTACAGAGGATTACTTCTGACAAACCTGGCTGCACTCTCACGTTCACTCGCTCTCTCCTGCTTCTTCATACATAGGAAAGGGTCATCTCACCCACTCACTGACACTTTACATACTGTAGAGGTTATATCCTGTACATTGTGGTGATTTTTTCCCTCTAAAGAACTACAGGGATTCAGCACCAAAAGCCTGACATGATCTGGAAGGAAGCTCTATTTTGGCACCCAGCTTCCGATCCCAGCAAATGCTAATTTAATCGTTTAAAAAGTGTCTTTATATAGAAGCTTATGCACTTGCCTTAGAAAGCGTTCCCCTTTGCTTTTGTTCCTATTGAAAGTTTAATTAAGGTAATGCCAGACCTTGACAGTAAGCCTGCATCCAGAGGGAAAAATTAAAACACAATTGCACATAGTGTCTTTTGGGAGCATTGTCTAGCATTTAACAGCTCGTACATGTTATGTTTGCAGTTTTAAATGACTGTTTTCTCCCAAAGCGACCCTAAAATAAGTGGTTTTGACACTGTGGCCTATAAAATGCATCTGTTGGTTTTCTTACAGTGAAGACAATATTCAACCCAGCGCCAGCCATTCCTGACCTGGATCCAGATTTCTACAGAGTCTCGGATGTGTTTTGCTGTAATGAGTCTGAGGTGATGATTCACATATACACAGTCCACAAACACACACTAACACAAATGCACACTCACTAATAACTCAGCAGCATCTTCGTTCCCACCATAATTGTCACACACGCCAACACCCATTTAACACTACATGGAGAGAAAACTTAACCAGTCATTGTCAGAGGCATAGTTTTCACCCTGTGACTGTTTCTAAGATAATATTTACAGTGGATTAAATTAACATTGCATTTTCTGAAGCCCTTCCACAGTCACTAAACTAACTCTGGGCAGACTCACAGAGATGAGGCAGACATTTTGTATGGCCTCTTACCACCACAAACACACTGACACATTCATACATTCAGGCAAAGTGCTCTTGCCCATGGAAGGACACAACTGGTTGCAGTGAGTATCAAACCATTGAATTATTGGACAAACTACTGTACTACATGACCAACTTTTAGTGTTTCTTCAAATCTTGTTGAATGTTGAATGGGGTGTATATTAGAGTACGTTTTGTCTGGCATTATGAGAAAACTAAGTGCAAATAGTAAAAGCTTCAAGGTCATGATCCCTGCCTCACACATAGCCCTACTGTAGCCTCCAGCAGAAACATGTAAAGTCAATGGTATAAACAGACATGTTAGTCCACCCTTCTTTACCGTAAAAAACAGTGACATGGCACCTGACTGTCAGTTGATGACAGATGAGCATTAAAGGGGCAGGGATGGATGGGAAACGTAATAAAAACAACAGGGCAGATGTGCTAAGGGCTGAGTCAGCCTGCCGCCCCCGGGGAGAGCCTGGAGGTGCTTGGAGCCTCTATTTGATGTGGGGCTTCTCTGTCCAGGTGTGGGACATGAAAGGGAGAGCTGACAAAAGATCAACATGTCTTCACTTTTTTTCAGAAGGTGTTAGGGTCATGGATCTATGGTTTTGGTGTACAGTATGCAGGCTGCAGAGGTGGGAAGGGCAACAAAATATGTTAGCTGTATTTTTACTCAAATCCTTATTGCAGGAGTGAAAAGAGCACCAAAATACCCAAAGAATTTGTACTACCAATTGTTAACATAATGCTGATATTGATATTAAGTCATTAAGAATCCCAAGGAAATTCAATGTTTTATACCTTCACTTGTTTTTCTTCACTTACGTTATTAGACTTTATGCTCAGAGGCTGCAGATGACTTTTATTGGCTTTCAGTAAAAACAAAAAGTGTAGCAAGTTGTACCATGGACACACAGCCAGCTTATGGTTATGATTTTCTACTTCCAGACACTGTTGTAAATGATAGACCACAGTCTGCTGTAAGGTCTAGTAGTAAATAGACTTAATCATTTAACGTTTGAGCGATATATTGCTATATTACTACACCTACACATATAAAATCCTAAAATAGTTGTTAGAGTTTAGATTGCAAACATAATTCACCTCTACCATATCCCCGTACACAGAGGGAGGTAGATTGATTCTCTGCCCTGGTGTGAAGCCTGATGACTAACAAAACGTCTCTGTTTCTCTGCTGGCATCCGAGTGCGGAGAGGTGGCTGCGGGCTCTGGAAGCTCCGATACACTCACGGCACAGTTTATTTTTGAACTGTCCAAGGTCATTGTTGGCTCTGACAGATCACAAGGAGTGGATAGGATAAGCTCCCCTCATTCATATCAGTGTTAGTTGGTAACCTGGCTCATGTACAGGTGTGTGTGTGTGGTCTCACTGTAGCGTGTAGGGCAGCGTAGGGGGGACAGTGGGGGCCTTAGGTTGACAAAGTGCAGGTCCTCTTTGATCCTCAGCTCACATACTATACCCGAGTGCTTCATCCTGAGCGCAATTGTCTTTTGATGTCCACCTGAGAACATAATGTGCCAAAACAGATCCACATTTCTATCATCTGCACAAATCTCTGCAGGAATGCCACAGTTTTTTACAAGCAGTGAAGAATGTATCATAGGTTTTTTATGCCTGACATTTGTGAAAAAAGAGCCCAATCTTTGATCTGTAATTGTGGCAGAAAATTAAAGGGGAAGTCTGCCCATAAAATAGAAATCACATGAGAGTTTGTTTAATCGTATTTAGATCACAAGAAACACACAAGTTCAGAGCTATCATTCCAAAATTGTGTTCTATTTTTCAGTGCATGTATTTTTTTTACATATATGTAGCAAAAAATTTAAAACAAGAAAAAGCATTTGAAAACCTAC
>JAVQKG010136929.1:0-25347 GCA_036025885.1 Hypseleotris bucephala | reverse complement strand
ACTGGTATGGCTGTTTTTGCTAGCTTTGTCAGGTTTCAAATCATGTCAAAATACAAACGATTAAAATAAATAATATTTAAGACAAAATATAAAAAATATAGACAGCATCCAGAGCTTTTATTTGCTGTCTTGACCGTCTCAAGAATACCAAAAACAACAATGGTGCCATCTACTGGTCAGATGCAGGCATTACGAGTTACAAAGGTTTCAAATACCAGCAACAAAGAATGAAATATGCAAATGTACACTCTTAACAATCTCAATATAAACCTTACAAATGTAACTGAAGCTACACTGTCAATTGTTTCTTGATTTATATTTTTTTGGGTATCATATTAAACTCATAAATATAAAGGAGCACATATTAACAGCTTTCTTAAACAACTGGCAGCTGGCACTTTTTCTATTCACAAAGGATAATGTAAAAGAATAACTTATATGTTCTATTCTGCATTAGCACATAAATGTATTCATTCCACTTAACTTCCAGAGAAAACAAATCGAGTATGTGCTCAACTTGTTTTTTACAAACCTCAAACATGTCAATAACAAATTTGTGGTGCACACATCCGGATTCATCTAGCACACAATGTTTTTATGTTCAAAAGTTCCAACAGTTCATTCTTCAAATCAAAGCTTCTATGTAAGAAACTCCTTAAAGCACGCTACTCCTCCAGTTATTGTCCCAATGTTTTCATATTAAAATCACTTCCACTCCGGCTGGATCTACAATGTTGTCCACTGCGTTGAGTTCATTCGTGATTGGTCGATGCTCCACACTATCCGGCCTGTCAGTGGCTGGTGACTGGAACCCACTATCGTCATGGGAACTATAATCCGTCACCTGGATTTGCTGTGTAGGTGGGACGTCCGAATCTGAATCTGGCCCATACGTGTTCCCATCACTGTCTTCTTCTTCCACTGCAATTTCCAATTCGCGGATTGCGTTTTTAATCGCGGCTTCCTCTTCCTGTCTTTTGCTGCCCATTAGCTGCTGTAGCAAACTTTGTGGTGACTTTTTGCTTGAGTCAATTTCAGGACATGTCTCAGTTTTTGTCTCTATAAAGTTTTCTATTTGCGGAAATGTTATGGTATTTTCAATCATTAATAATTTTTCATTTTCCATGTCAATATCTGGGAATGTTTTGGTAATTGGAGAGGGCTCCTTTTGTGAATCAGTTTCTGTCTCATTCTCTATTTTGATTACATTTTCTGGAACTTTTTCCTCTTCCATTATCACATTTTCCTTGTTGATTTGCGGGACTGTTTTGATAACTGGAGATAGATCTTTTTCCACATTATTTTCTGTGAAATTTCTTACTTTGATGGAACTTCGTGGGACTTTGTCTAACATTGTGGTCACATGGGTCACCTCTTCTTGTATCCCGTCTCCCATGACTACTGTTCCCGTTTTGAGTTCTGTCCCATTTGACACATCTTCCTCTTCAGATACCGGCAAAACTACTTGGACCACTGGATTGATCAAGTCTCGAATTAGATTGACGCTATCAGGTGACTTCAAATCCTGCAATTCCTCATCTTGGCTTGATATGCTGTCTTCCTCTGGGATAAAATCCACTCCCGGGACATCCAGACAGGATTCATAAGGAAATGGAACACCCTCAATTTGGATCATGGATACAACTTGTCTGCGCTTTCTACTGGAAGTCGTTCCTCGTTCTGTGCCACAGGTTTTGATTTCTTCCTCAGATCCGGTTTGGTCTGTGATTGGAGATTCCTCATCTGTGAATTTGGAGCTCCAGTCCACCGGGTCTTTTTCTCCGAGCAGGTGAAGATTTGGGTCGCTGCCGGTCAGGACGATGCTGTCCCGGTAAAGGTTGTGTCTTCTCTGGACTGCAGCCTCCTTCACAGCTGGAAAAGTAAAGAAACGAGAATTTAGTTTACATTTTCTTGTTACAATTAATTGAAAAGGTTACAATAGCGCCCCCTGCAGAATAATTAAATGAGCCGCAGTACTTGAATGTGTGAATCTGTGGGGAAAACGTCATCCAAGCTTGAGCGCATGCATTAGCCCCCCTCTTTATAATAATGGATGTACATATCTACCAATCAGAGTGCCCCTGTCCTGTGGAATTGTGTGATTGGTTAAACAGTTTTTGGAATATGCTATATAAAAAAGTTTACTTACTCTAAAACTGAAATTTGCAAATAAAGCCCATAAAGGATTTCATTTTTTCCTCAGTTGACTTCTGTTATGCTTCACTACTGACTGGCTAATTATCTAATCAAAAACAGTTAGTCCATCTTTAATGTTATTAATAACGTGAACAGGGAGCAGAGACCAATTAGGACAATATTCTCACCCGACATGATGTCCTTGCTGACGGACTGCAGCACCACCTCCTCATACAAGTTCTCCACCAACAAGAACCGAGAGAAGTCCTCAAAGATCATCTCCTGAAACCGTGGCAACTCCTACAGAGCGGAAAGAGGATGTTAAAAAAAAAAGACTTATTTAATATCCTTAAATGTTCCAGTAGTCTTCCTGACCGCAGAGCAGGAAGGAGCCAGTTGCTGCAGCATGTAGGGAACAATGATCTGAAGCAGTGCCTCTCGGAAAAACTTCTTACGGACTGTGCTGCTGTCGTAATCATATTTCTGAAAACAAAAACAGTATTAAAGAATAAAACATAAGATTAAAACATAAACTGCTTACTATCACCGAAATAACCATTCTCTATTGTACATTAAAAAAACATCATCTGTAAATCACCTTGAGTACTCTGTCCTGACACTTCTGGATGGTCTTGCACAGATCACTCTCTCCCTGAGATTCCAGCGACTGGTTTAACAGCTGTTCGAATGTGTACACAGCATTGTCCATTTGCTGAAAGAAAAAGATGTATAGTTGTCAAAGAATATATTTAGTTTTTCACCAACCAGTTTTCAACTTACTTTAATAAGAATTTGAATTAGTTGCATTGAGGGTTCCTGATGTGAGTGGTTTGGCTTTGATTACTGACCAGCAGGTGGAGACAGAGACCTCACTACAGATATTAAAAACACTAGCAGATCTATCCAAGCAGCACCATTTAAAAAGCTTGATCGAGTCAGCTCAATATGTTGTACTTGTATCAAAGCCCTAGTCCCTAATGTAGTATATTTTCCTTATTTCCATCATTAAACTTGTGTAGTATGAGACTATGGGTGTGATTATTGTCTGACCTCTCCCATGAGGATCTGAGCTCTGCCGATGAAGACTTCGGGGCTGGACACATCGAACTTCTGCTGCAGTTCGTCCAGGTTCAGCTCCTCCACCACAGCGTAACAACTCTGCATCTTCACCGGGTGGAAGGCCAGCATCGACACACGCTCCATCTGCTGTCAGGGATGTGAAAGATTACTGTTATTTTACATTTTGGGATTTTGTAGTCAAACAAGCAAGCTTTTTTATTATTTCAGTTTCTTAGAAGAGAGTGTTTTTTCTATGTTAAGTACTGTTCATTATTCTATATCAGGGTATTGCATCGTAAAATGGTCAATCAAAAAAACTAGGCCGCTCTATTGTGGCATAATTTAAGACCTGCCTAAACATTTTTAAGACCAGTTCCACACATCCCAGGCAAATTCAAGAATTGTCTTAATTTGCCCCAAAGCATTTTATCAACTTTTAATACTCAATAAGACACTCTGTATATAGAGTTTTTTATATACTGTCCAGGATTATACAGTAAATAGTGATGAAGACTCCCTGTACCTCTCCCAGTTTGTCCTTGTCCTGGTCCAGTGAGTTCTTGCTGAGCTCCACCAGTTCTTTGAAGAACACGTCTCGGACCTCAGAGAAGCCCCGACTCGTGGGCTCCATCAGGGCCTCCAGGATGGAGCTGACGTAGGGCTGGACACTGGTCCGCAAGAGCTGCTCTGCCTTCGGGAGCACCAAAGCTATAGCATAGTGGACAGTTTAGTAAATACTGGCCTATAGCAAATCTGATATAAAAAAGAAACCCTAGTCCTCAGTATTTTTTAACTGGGCACCTTTAAGGGTTATGTGACTAAGGGAGCATGTTCCCCTGAACCAAAACATCTATGGTTTCAGCCCTATACTTTTTGTCTTTACTTGACAGGACAGTGGAAATGTGACAGGAAATTATGGAGGAGAGAAGCAGGGTGAGACAACTGTAAAAGTTAATGTGCAGCAGTTTTATCTTCTGAGCTAATTGTCACACACCCTATTATTTTTTGTTGTTCTCTGTTTAATGTACTAAAACTAATCATCTGACATCTGAAGTCCCCCCTCCTTTGGAGTTTTCACTGTTAGCAATTTCAGCATTATATCCATCATTGTTGTTTGTTGAGCTTATAAGGTCACAAAGGTCATTTAGATACAAAGCCATTCTGTCACATTGGGAGGGAACCTTTCAATATTCAAAGCTTGTAAACAAACATGTCGTACACAGGGTAGGGCTCTAACTTTGAGGAAGCCAAGAAGTCCTAACAATAGACTTGGAGCAGGTTTGAATGGTTGGTATGTACATCCTAGCTTATGTAAGATATTTGTAACATCATTTAAATGGTATGATAAAAGATGATGTTAAAATCAGGTTTGCATTTGAAAAACACCCCCTAGCCACTTCATCAAGGTGCAGACAGAGCAGTGGCTGTACACCGAGCTCCTAGACCTAGAAATTGATCTCTACATGACAAATAACAAAACTAAAATACCTTACGGCCAATTACTTTTACCTATGAGGTGAATACCAACCAAAGACCACAATAAGTAGTCCACATTACACTGGACTCATTTGAACCTGGTTGTAAGTGACATCCACCTGCTTGTATCTCTGTGTAAACACTGTTACATGCATCGCTGCTTGTAACATGATCTTAGCGACCTCTGTCTCCCGTCTCATTCTTCTCCAGTGTTTTGCTTCTGCCAAATCTATCATACAGTTCAGCGATCTGTCTGGCTACAGCATTTAAACACTGGCATCAAGTTACCACTGAGTCATTATGTGGAAAGTTGGCATTGACCTAACATTTCCTCCTTACTGTATGTTTTATCAGCAGATATCAACTATGTAAACTTTTTCTTTCAGTTACAGTCCAGTTCTAGCTAAAGTAAAGTGATCAGACCACATTCCACTGACACCGTATTTTGACTTAACATACCTAGGTTAGTGGTTCTCAAACAGTTGTAAGTCCCACTTCTGAGTTGAGTTACCCCCCTGTTTTGGTTGGGGGTTGGATCTGATGCATGCTTAGTCTGTAATCTAGATCTGGGTTAGATCTCATTTGGACCTATTGTAGACCTGACTATGTATGTGCATAGCAGATTTAGATCTGCTTTCAACCTTGTAATTATCTGGTTTAAAATTGATTCAGTGTTATGTTGTTATGAGCAGATAAATAATGACATTACATTTATTACATTATATTACATCACAGATGATGAAAGTTACATATTTTGAAGGTCATTTGATCTTAGTTATATAATTTTTTAGGTTTATATTTCTGATTAGACATATTTGGGAAAGAAATGTCTATGCCTTTAGTTTTTCCTATATTCATGGATATTGGATATCGGTCGACAGACCAAAAGCCCAAATTATGGGATCTGTATCGGAACTGAAAATGCCTGATTGGTGCTTCTCTACTTGCAAGAACATTTTAGTACAGACACCCCTATCCACCTCTTGTAATTAAAGTAGGTGTTACCTTTAATCTTGTTGGAGACATGTTCTTTGGACGTGATGATCTGGTCCATGTCCGTCCTCAGAGCAGCGTCCAGGGGTCCACTCTGAGCATCACAAGCCTCAGACAGAGCCTCGTACTGGGCTGTGGTCTGATCCAGTACCTGCTTGTACACTGCTCCACAAATCTATAAAAAAAGTCATCATTACATTAGGACTGACAGCCTTTAGTCGCTTATTCGATCAATTGTTCAGTGAGATCTAAGTTTACTAAAATGATATTGGTTAATTAGTTGCAGTAGTAGGATCAGTGGTGTTAGTCTAATATATTACTTTATAACATTAGATTTTCATTATTCAAGATAATAGCTCTAGTCTATAGGTACTTTTTAGGTATTATGTTTTACTGTCAACTGTTTTTTGTGACCAAATCAATTTTACATCTCTTCTCTACATCTTATTCTCTGACAAGCCCCGTCCCTTTGCAATAGTGCTTTAGCCGATTTATACTGGACATGACTTTAGTCAACTAACAATTTATTTAGTCGTCTACACTACAGCCCTACATTACATTTACCTGGTTGTAAAAACTAAAACAAAACACAAATATTCAGACTTACCAGCATCCAGCTCCTCTGTCTCTGCTGCAGCTTCCCTTTAAGCCGAGGAGTGATCATCTCCTTTAGCTTTGGGTGTAGACTCTCCATCACCAGGTTGGCCAGAATCTACAATAAACACAATAATTAACTCTATTTACAAATGCTAGAGGGCCAATGAAGTATGAGAAATTTTGCCCATCTGTAGTTAACCAGTACTGTGCAAATGATTAAGACAATTGTTGACAAATTAAATTAAGAATCAGTGCTTTCAAAATCATTTGTTTTGTGTTGCAAAATGCGTAATCCCATTGAAGTGGCTCTGGATCAATGTTTGAATCAAAATTTTTTTACACTATTGTTCCTCTGTGACTTAGGCGCACGGTCTACTGCATATAAAAACTCTCACGTCATCCTAGCTAACCACAATACCACACAGCAAAATATATTTTAGGGGATTTTGAGTCCTCTTGAAACAATAAAGGTTCTTCCATATCTCTTGTAAATTTTTTGTCACATTTAGTAATTCGTAAATTTGTAAAGTCATGCCTGCCATGACCCAGGCTCTGTCCAGTTCTTATGTAACCGTGTGCATGTTTTGTATGTTTTCTGGTTCACAGCTGATCTCCTCCTCCACCCAGGTGTAAACAGGGCTGGTCTCAGAGATACACAGAGGCTGGATTGAGGAGCGGGGACCACAGGAAGTGAACTGCCCTCTCACAAAAACAACAAACCCTTATCCAGCTCCACACGCTGCCTGAACTAACATTTGGATACACGTGTTGCTAAGATTCAAGCTAATACAACAGTGAGTATTATTTACTCAAATCGCAAAACATATGTGAACTGGAAAGCACGGTAACACTTTATTTTACATTAACCCTCAACTACATTGTACCTGGGTCATTAAGTACAAAACACTGTGTAACAAATTGGAATAACATGTAACTACATTGTACCCTAACCTTAACCATTATGTAGGTACAATGTAGTTACATGTTATTCCAGTTGTTACACAGTGTATTACATTATACTTAATGAGATAGATACAATGTAGTTAAGGTAATGTAAAATAAAGTGTGACAGAAAGCACTCAGCCCTAGTGGACACATAATTAGTATAGTTTGTGTGTTTAGGAAATATAGTAAATTTAAGGTTTTTATGCACCTGAGGCGGGGCTCCACACATCATGTCCCAGCTGCCGTAGTGCCCTTGGGCCTGTCGGTAGAGCCTGATGCTGTTGGTGAAGGCTGGGGTCTGGATCATGCTCTCCTCAGGCAGGCCTACACAAGCAAAAAGATGAACAACATTTAGTGAACATAATGATAGAAGACACAGACTATATGACTGTCAGTACAAGTGTTTCATATACTGTGTAAATAGAGGGTCACCATTAACAAGTGGGCTTATTCTTAAGGAAACTAAAAGGCAGTTTGACTGAATGTTAACTTGCTATAATCAGAAAGCATCTTTGTGATGTTTGAGTGTTAAAAATACTGTTGCAGAAAACTGAGCCAGAAAAAAATATTTGAACACCTCTTAATTTCCATTAACACATTTTAAACACATTAAATTGGTCTGGGTGTGTTCATAAAACATTTTCACAAAAACGTTTTCTTAATCATAATAAAGTTCAACACCATGTACCTTTTTGTCCTTGTATAGTCATTTTTACTCTGTACAGTAGAAATGACTATACAAGGACATCTTTTTGCACAATTCCTACAGTAACACTAACCTGTGCGTCAGTGAGGTTAAAAACAGTAACAGAGATGACTATGAGACAGTCACACTCGTCTGTGTCAGGGACAGAAACAGGAAGTAGAGGTAAGTCCGTAACGTTGCTACAGTAACAGGCCTCTTCGACAACAGGACATAAGACCCGCATGGCAACCGCTTGTTTGTAGGAAGTCCCATCATATCATGTATTTATAAGATGAAAATAGACACGAATAAGTCCAGTGTTGAATACAAACTTTTTCCAACTTTGTAACATGTATTTGTAAAAAAATATACCCTACTATAGTAAACTATGTACAGTCCACATCAACCCCTATATCTCACTGATCATCTTCTAGTTCAGGAATGTAGACCCTTTAAAATGTTTGTCAGATGGATTGCTTCAAATTCCAAAATGGAGGCAATTGGAGGTTAGTTCGATAATTAGTTAGCTTTGTAAAAAAGAAGGATTTGTGGTGAGGGATAGAATTCTGAGCATAAAGTTAAAAATCTATTGTGGTCAGCAACATTTCTCAAAAACTCGTTCACTTTGCTTGCTTCTGATTCTTTACAATTTATGTTAAAGTTCTTGTGGAATACCTGTTAGACATTTATTTCTGCAGACCCAAAGCCAAACTGCGGGTTTTTAACTAATGACCTCTACCTTACAGAATATTGTATAGTCATTCTTTGCCTTTCAGAAACCATAAAGGAGCTCACACAGTAGCACTGACCAGTAACTAAATTACTCAAAGCTTGTGTATTAAAAATCTGAAGTCTGGAGGTCAGCGTGGTGAGGAGGCACTTCCTGTCTGCCCACTTCTGGGACACTTCCTGCATTTGTCGGAGCAGTCTGAGTAATGGCTCCAAGGCCTAGACACAACATCCGAGGAAGCTGTGTTATCTCCAACACCTCGAGCGGCGCTGAGGAAGTGTCCAGATCCGAATATGCACCAGGGCAAAATGACCAGTCCTGAGGCAGCACGCAAACAGGTTCAACTAAACACTGTGCTTTTAAAGAGCATAAAGCAAACCCAGTCAAATGTTCTTGTTATCACCACTTTGACTATTATCATAAAGTTGAGCAGGACTTTTATTGAATTAATTTGCATCAAGTTCAGCATGCGTTTAGTGATATCATATTATGCAAATATTATCTCGCTGTTTATACATTAGGTGCGAGGAAAAAGTTTGTGTGATAACAGGTTGGATTGGGTTTAAAAAGACTGGAGGCAGTGCTCAGAGGTAGCTGAGCTTAAAATGTTACTGTGTTGGGATTTTTATATATTTTTTATATTTTTTTAAATGGTAAAGTTCGAATCCTTTGCCATTATAAAATATAACTAGTATTAGTCCTTAAACTAAAAGATTACAGGTTTAAGTTCTGGTCTTTACATTTTGTGGCCCAATTCCTCAGCATTCTCCAATTGCTTCTAGTTCTATATAAACAGCCCCATACTGAAGTAGCTGCTTTACTTTTCTCCCTATCTGATTGAAATGTACCATATAAGGCAATGCCACTCATGCATGCCATACCAGGAGTCACTGTGAATATTTGAAAGCAAACCCCAACTTAAAGAACAGTGGCATGGCTTCTTAACCAACATCTAAAGCCATAACACTTAATGTGATTTGATAGGCAATTAAAACATTCAAATATTAAAGCTTTAGTCCCATGGGAATTCTGAAGACTGTTTCTATACAGTGGTGACCAGGATGAAGAGGAAAATTCCTCCTATAAAAAGCATGTGGTAAGTGCTGCCACATGTTGTAGCTCCACACAGGGCAGTAATCTGTAGAGGTCTGTGACGCGCGTTGGGACTGGCACTCTGTCAGGGAATGCTTCAAGTTTTTATGTTGGCACCAATACATTCAAAAGTGACAGTGGAAATTTACATTGAGGCGTAGCAGGCTGGTTTTAAAGCATATAAATATCATGAGTATAATGGGATCTAAATATGGGCCTAGTCTGTAACTTAAAAAATGTAAAGCTGCTGTGTTTTAAATGAGGCGATGTGAAGATTATTTTCAGCATTAATTCTCAGCTGGTGGGCTCGGGTCTAAATTTGGGAGTCAGGAAGGTTTTAACCCATAATTTTTGAGTGCTAAGGGGTAAGGGTAGGGATAGGGCTAAGGGGTAGGGATGAAAATGCAATTGGGATCGGGTCTTAATGTCTCGTTTTAATACCCGATATCTAGATTCAATAAAATTTAGTGGATCATTTTTTCAATGTATATTTTAGACTATTAAAAGTCTCATATTTCTCAGCAAAATACTGAGCAACCTGCTACTCAGAGTGGTGGTATGCTATAATACAGTATATCCATTTGCAGTTGTTAATAATACTTAAATCTTATTTTAATCTTAGCTTATAGAAACATTCATTGTTTGTCTTTAACTTTATAAACTTGATAGTAATCCTTTAGGTCATTTCTAAGCTGAAGACATCTGACTTATTGTAGTGTGAAAGTAAATTTGGATACACCTGAGCAGATCACAGGTCAAGTTATTTTAGCGTGTTTGACTTTGAAGAAAGCAGATGACAGAGAATAGCCAGGCGTGTCGGGACAGGCCCAAAACAACTACACACATGAAAACCACCATGTAGCACACATCCGGCACCTACTGAGCATGCCCAAAGCACAGCACAAAAGAGATGGGACTAACACTTAGATGATGTCCATCCTGTTTTACCTTTATTCTGCTATGAACAGAGATAGATATTACAGTTAGAAAGACTTGCTCCTAAATAAATTAAGGTTTGGGTAGGGATAGGATAATACACAATAATATTGTTCATCGCAATAATCGTTATTTAATTGTACCTCAATGTCAACAGATAATTTATTGTGTGATAATAGTGTCAACCTACAATAAAATGTACTGTTGAGATTCTAAACTAGCATTTTAGGGACTTTTTAAACTTGTACACAGTGTTTTTTTTTATTATCGTGATATTATTGTTGATTGCAATTATTATGGCCACAATAATTGCGAGACAACATTTTTTGTGTCATCCCATGCCCAGTTTGGGGTAGCCTACTGTACACAGAAACAGCACAGCATGTGTCTGTATAAAATATAGAGTATATGTTTAACTGCTATACTTTTCAAACTCCAGCCCTTTTCTGAGACTTGATAATGACTCACGGGACTATTATAACTATCAGTGTATGCAGCAGAGAAAGCTCCTGAAGATAGAGGCAGTGTGAACGGTATAATTACACAAGCATGAATGCCCAACGTGATATTATAATCAAGGTAATTTACAGTTTAAAGATTTATATGTAAAACTTTAAGGTAAGACTTTATTTGCATGAACACTGCAATTGCTAATACATGTTGTCAAAAATGACATTCAGAACTGTTGTTGTAGTGTAATTGGTTATCTAACTTATCTTTTATGTTAGCTTGACTCATGCCATGTTTATGTCTAGAAATAAATGACATATTAAGTGAAGAAGAAATTATAATTGAACCTTACCCTGACAAAACGTCTCAAAAATGAATAACAAATAGCAGACCACTAAATACTTTTCACAAGCAAAAACATGTTTATGCTTATGTAAATGACTAACTCTATACTGTATGTGCAAAGTGCAAGTAGATTTTTGAAAACGAATTGGGGTCATTTGATTTTTCTTTTGAACACTCACTTTGCATGTGGATGTTTAAGTAAGAGGAAGCTGAGGTTAGAGCTGCCAGGACATGATGTTTGTGTGAGAGGAGAAGAGGGGGATGCAATGAATAGGGTTAGATAAAGGCAAATGATTCATAGTGTAATTGTAGTTGATTAAAGAAACTAATTCCGCACTGAGCAATTCATCGATCAACCAACTATAGCCTGTCAGCCCTACAGTGGTTGAACCTAGAATAGTCTAAATACTTTATAAAATGTAAACAGAAACATATTTTACAATCCACTGTGTCTCTGAGCCCTTCCCTCATGCCATCAAAACGAGCTGCTATTTGAACATTGAACACTGGATGATAATGGAATGAAGAATATTTTGTTGATTGGTTTTGTCTTGGTAACAGCGTGGCTCTCTGTTTCTTCTGCCCAGACGGAGAATGAGAAGCGTTTATTTTACCTGCACAATGACGTTATACAGTTCACTGCAAGTTTACTTCAGGACAAATGAGAATGGAGAGATGTGACATTTTGTGATGAGATTGACGGAATATGTGATTGACTTTTTTTAACTTTATTGAACTTGGATCCTGCTTCACCATTTAGGAACCATTGGCTGACATTGGCTACCAACTGTTAGTGCAGCGTTGGCACATTTTGGCTACTATTGTCTAGGGCTGTAACAATTAATCAGCTCAATCGTCATTAATCAATTACTGAAATAATCGACTATTTTAGTAATCGAATAATTGTTAACTGCAATTCACAGACTCTAAAACCTGTCATCTTCTCAGATAAACTTTTTACAACCCATACAGATCAGTAATTAAGACAAAATTTTATAAAAATATATACATTTTGCATTTAAGATGGAAAAACTGGGAAGTTCTTACATGTCTTCACCTGGTTCAAAGTCTCATATTTATGCACTTTTCGCAATCTACCAAATCAATTAATCGAAAAAATAGTCGATTTATTGATAGATTGATAGATTTATTGATTAGCAAAATAATCATTAGTTACACCCCTACTATGGTCCTGGGGTTGTATACATTCTGCACAACCCTTAGTTAGTCACAAGAAGACAGACAACTATTCTATCTTACATTAATTTACTAGCCACAGAAACAAAGGCAGTGCGTGTGAGTTTGTTACCGTTGTTGCAGTGGCGCACACAATCTTGAAGCACGGCAAACCACTTGGTCTGCTCTCGCTCCGTCACCACACAGAAGTAGTGGTGTCGGTGGTACGGATGCCACAAGATCAGAGGGTACTGCGTCACCAACTTAATGAAGGGAGCATTTGCCACTTTGGCCTTTACTCCTACAACACACAACACACTGGTTAAAAATAGTAATACATTGTTGGTTATCATGTACAATATATCGATTTTTACAGTATCGTCATATTGTGATATTATCACTATTGTGAGGTAGTTAGATTTAAACTGAGACATTTATAGTTCAGGGCTAAAACTAATGGTGAAATTAATATCTTTGCTTCTCTCCAATCTCATATTGGCACTGAATCCCTAAAAAAAGTTCCTCTAGCAACAGTGTTCAAAATCATCACCATGATAGATAGATGAATGAGTTACCTAGGAGACTTTGATTCATAAGCTCCATATATTCTTCAACTGATTTCAAAGCCTTGTATCCGGCACAGTTGATGCTGGCTTTGGGCTGTAGTCCACGTTCACAAGCCTGATGAACAAATCAAACTTTAGTGCATTCATAGAGAGTTCATATACAGTATGTTCTAGTATTGTATAATATATAGGACTGACTGTTTTGTTCTCATAAAAGTCCAGGCTGTAGCTGCTGGGGACTGAGACATAACGGTTTCTCCACTTCCTGTTCTCCTCCAAATGCTGGAGCAGACTCCCAGAAAATATGGTACGGCCAGCCAGGGGGTCCTATTCCAAAATATATTGATAAATAAACATTAGGCCCATAGACATTGTTGACTAGTCAACATGCATATACAGTAATTTACAAAGGGCTAATTTCTATATTATACTGCTTAACAATGTATTCTTGTAGTCCAGTTGATTTAATATGCTGCTGTAATGATCTGATCTACCACTTTAAGTTTTTTTTCTTGTTTATTGTTTAAAGCCTACCAGTGTAAATGTATATAATTGGACTTGCCTTCCTGTGCAGTAGTTGGGACTGTGTTGTTCCCACTCCCTCGATCTCAGACCTCACACTGTTGAACAGAGCCACAGAATACTGCTGCTCGTAGATACAACCAAAGTCCCTCATCACATCTCCTGTCCGAGCTGAAACACACACACACGCACACACACTGATAACACACTGGTACACAAGATTACATGCATTGGCATCCTTACTTTGAGGTCACATTTACTTGAGAACAGATTTTGAGTACTTCTTTCACCTTCTTTCTTTGATTGTGCTTGATAATGGTAAGATATTTGTGATTTTTTTTAAAGTATGTGAGCAATATTCTAAGAACAAAGTTTGTGTGCGAGTCTAGTTCAGGGTAAGGTATCTTCTGACATTCAAATTGTTCAAATTTACATTTTGCAAATTTTGTATAAACTCTTCAGCCAAACAGAGGCTATAAACTGGGCACTATCAGCTCTTGATGCTAAGTTCTACATTTAAAATTATGATCAGGCAATGTTGTATTACTGTGACATCTATTGTATGTTATATCCATATGAGGCATGGTACCTTTGACAGAATTTGCATAAAAATTTCATCGAAGCATCTGATCTAAAATGGACTAAAACTGCGGTTTAACCAGCACAAAACTGATGACCATAACATTTTACTTTCTTGTGAGATGGTTATTGAAATAGCAATAACTTTATTATCATTTGCAGAGGTACTTAACTTGTACACTGTAGATATTTTAACCCTAAAACCAATCACAAACCAAAATTGTAAAACATAACTAGATAACACAATACGTACTGTACTTTGGCAACACAGACATTCAAAAGTTCAAAACACATTTCTCGTATAATAGATTTTTTTTTTTTTTTACGTACAGTAGACAAGAGCATTCGGACATTAGAGCACCAAAAGGGAAAAGAGTGACTTTGTGATTTTGTGGAGTCAGCACCAGGGATAGGGATCTGTTTTTGGAAAGACGTCAGTAAAGAGGAGGAAGGAAGCCCAGGACAGGAACCAGGAGGAGGACTTATTAAAAAGTCCAGTTCAAACAAACATTCAGCCAAATCCCCATTCAAACTAGTGTAAACATATTTAGGCTGAGGCGTTGTTGGACATAATGACTATTTTTAACCAGTGACCTCATGCCACCTCATGATTATGTTTTTTTACATAGATAGTGAAATATGGTATTTTATTTTGTATTAACAGATAGCTTTTGAGAGATTGATAAGTAACACGGTTTCTATGAGCAGAAAGCTACCATTGCCATAAAGTGCTCTGTGCTGAAGAAATTATAACCCTCTTCAATGAATGAAGGATTTCTCTTCTTGAGTTGTCTATGTCTGTCCCAAACATAGACAAAAACAACTCTACAGAAAAACTATTCTCACACTCTGGCTCTATTCGGTAGTTCCTGAGATACAACAAAAGGCTTTTTAATCTATTGCATTTTAATAGCAAGATGTGCTAGATAATTTCCCAAAAACAAGACAAAACCTTCCCACAATAGTACGTAATCCAGACAATGAATCATCCTCAGACAACTCAAAACAAGAATAAGTGGAACATGTAGATAATTTTGCCCCTGACATGTTATTTTTAATCTATTTCTGAAACATTTTCTAAGAGGGCAAAGAACAATAGTTACTTGAAAGCTATAGGAACCACGACCAACAGAAAAACAAAACACTTCTGTCTTCTCCTCTTCCCTTAACACTCTCTCACTCCAGACTATACACTACTAACACTGGTAATGACATGGTATAATTACAAAGGAGCATTTAGACAACAGTGGACCTAACAATATGTCTCTCAGCATCAATCAGAGCCTTAAATATAGCACATTATCATTATGGAGGTCTGTGAGAGGAGCAGGATTCCCTTTAACTAAAGTGAATGAGGGAGTGATGCAGAGGTAAAGGCAGGGCACGATGAATCAAAACAAACACGAAGATTAAAGTCAAGAATCTGACGGAGATGACACAGGGATTGAAGAAATTATAAGTGTGAAAAGCTTGGGTAAGGTAACTCAAGGTAGAGTTAGCATATGTGGCTGAATTGGAGACTCTAAAATTGCCCATAGTGAATTGTTGTGAGAGTAAATTGCTGTCTGTTGGTGTATGTCTCTGTGTGAGCTAACTAACTGCCCAGGTTATACACCACTTGCTGTAATAGGCTCTAGTCATCTACAATCATTAACAAGAAGAATTAAGACACAAAAGACAAAAGTGGTCCATTATATTTGGATTTGTTGATGTAAAATGCGTGCCTGGGGTGATGCTCTGAGCCCAATAATTAGCACCTGAGTAAGTTTACAGCAGTTATTTACAACAGCTTTTCCACATTCACCTGAGCCACTGTCACTGTGCAAAGAATGTGTCAAAGATTTCTGTTTCAAATAGGTCTTCTCACTGTGTACACTTACTATAGCATGACAGAGCCAATGCAATATACTTTAGAGAGGAAGTTTTCAGATATGTTTTCCTCTGCCAAATAAAACAATTTAATTAACTGCAATCAACATTGTGAACACATCTTTAAATATCACACAACAATAAGATTCTCCAGTGCAATTGTGAAGTGAGTGAGTCACAGGTGATCCTCCCCTTAGTGTTAAATACAACATATTTCTATAATGATGAATGACATAGGGACTTTTTTTAAAGAACTTTTGTCAGTGTGTACAATGCATTCTGATGTTTGCCGTTCAGTGCAACAAATAATAATCAAAAGGAGTGCTCAATTTGTTTAGTTGAGTATTATCTTCATCAGCAATACTATTCACCATGCCTACTTTTCTGAACTAAAAATTAATTGTATCTTCTCAATACAGGCTATTATTTAACAATATCACATCATATAACAATATCATAAGACAAATTTTATTGGCTTGAACACTTACCTGCAATCATCCCTCTCTTGTTCTCGTCCAAATGTGAGGAAACCACATCCCCCATCTTTGACACACTCCTTAAATCCAACAGTCAGCCTAAATCTTCTCCCAGGACTCTCAAATCCCTCCACAAAGAACAGTGCGTTCGTTCCTAAGTGACTGAGTGGAAGAAGAAGAAGGCAGGCGGTTTGGTTTGGGGCAGCGGCTCACGGGACACATGGCACACCCACGGCACTCATCACTGGTCGGACGTGTTCAGTGGGACTCACTCCGGGTGTGGCCTTGACATCCAGTGGTTCAGTCACGACATAGAAAACTACAGTAAACCACAGACTAAAAAAACGACTTGAGAGAAAAGAAATTGTAAAAGTTAGTGATAAAAATGCTTAAGAAAATGCGAATACAAATGAATTATACTGCGTAAAATTAGTCTGGAAGAATAACAGGATTTTCTGCCAAGTTTTGAAATGTAAGGTGTAGTGCACAAGGCTAGAATTGGTGAAAGTTGCCATGGTGCCTGCCTGTGCAAAACAGACCAACACTGCTCTCTAGTGGAAATAACGTTTACTGCACTTCAAGTGGACGTGTGCGTAAAGTACAGTGAAATCTATCATTGTAGCCCAAGACAGAGCCTGTAGAAACTCAGTTATTAACGAATCTTTGTATATAAAATTTGGAGATGATATAGCCATGCACCGACACCACCCCCTCACCTAACACAGCATAGAGTGACTGCTATATTCTGCCTTCTCTGATTAGATTGCTTTCTTTAACACAACAGTTGTTATCTTTGGCCTCCCTAACAGCTCGAGACTAAGCATCTTTCTCCATAGGCCTATTTCATATCATACTGCATCTTCCTAGGTCTCTCAGACTTAAAAACACATGAGCTATTCCTGGGGCATTGGCCATTTTCAGCTACTAAAATCAGCCTGTGATTGTGCAGTTCTTTTTTTTTTTTTCTTTTTTTTTTCTTTTTTTTGATTACAGGCGATTAGCCTTTCTGGCCTCTTTAAATTTGGTGCCTATGTTATTGTTGTCTATAAAGTCTTTCACACCAATAAGTCTCAACGTGCCCTGTAGTAAACAGTGTGGATGGACATATCCTGAGCCAATGGCAGCTCAGTGCGGAAGGATACGCAGTGACGTCTCAGCTGAAGGCTCCTCCGCAGAGATGTGAGGTGAACCCGCACGCACACGCACCACGGCCACGCGCACCCAGCAAGGGAGAGGAAGCTGAGGAAGGGTCGTACAGTCGATGCACCATGGCTCCCATCGGACTAAAGGCGGTGGTTGGCGAGAGTAAGTCGTTTTTTCTATTGCGTTGGGTAAAATCATATCTTTTTTACTGGCCGTTTCTACGCGCGCATTTATATTTTAGATTATTAATTTATCCATGGTGCGGAATCACTGTCTGGATCTAGCATCTGGGCGAGGATGAGGATGGAGGTTGGGGATGAAGGAGGCGCTTATTGTGCGCGGTGTAAAGCGGATAAACTGCAGTGGCCACTTAGTGACTATCGTTGCGTAATTCCAAATATTAGCTTCAATGGATGTAATGTCTGAATGGTCCCAAAAATAGGTGTCGTTTTAAAGGAGTAATATGGAGGACGTAAACCCTAAATGTAATGTACATCCGCCCTTAAGCCTCAATTAGGGTTGGTTACACTGCTTAACGTCGAGGTAAATAGGTAGGAGATGTAGCCTATATGCGGCACACCTCGTCTACATGCCCAGTCTGCTGTGTTTATTCCAATGCAGTGATTTAAAAACGTTACAAAAAGGGTCATAATAATCTGTGGCATCCTTGGGTTTGACCGCACCTCCCTCAAACCATCATGTACCGTGACTGATGATGGCCGATTGAAAGTTAACCTACAGGCCGCTCGCTGTGGGATGCGCATCGTTACTGGCTCTGCGCCACTTGAAGGGGGAGTAGTAGACTGTCTCTGCGCGTGCGTGTGTGTGCGTGCGTGCGTCAGGGATGCAGGCCCGAGCAGAGGATGGAGAGATGGAGGAGGTGCAGCTCGATGAGATGCAGGTCATGTGGTTGCAGCAAAAAGAAGGAATGGGAATGAGAAGAATAAGGGCTGATTTATGCATTTTATAATTAGTTAATTTAGTAAGCATAGCTGATTTTACAATATCACTGCATCAGGCTTTTCCAGAGCATAAAAAATCCAAATGGTTTAACAGTATTTGTCTATAGGCTTTGATGTGCATCTCCTCAATGAATTTAGGACCAACATATATTGCTTTTTGCCCCTTTTCATTACATGTATAGGCTACAAATTTGTAATAAGGTGGCTATTAAGTCTTTAAAAATATTTACCTCTTTGATTTTATGTCAACAGATTCACAATGATTCACTAAGGATACAGAAAATTGTATGCATATGGCATAATACTGTACAGGTTTTATGAACTTGCTTGCTTCTTTATACAACCATCTCTTATTTGTTGTATGAGACGTTATTGGATATACTTATTAACTTTACATTGATGATAGTGATGATATTCAAACGGGGTCTATGGGTGCATTCTCCGTTGTTTTGAGATTTTCCTCATGGCTCGAATACTATCCTAAGAGTCCTCTAGTTGCCATACCAGTGGCAGGCAGTTGATTTAGATAAAAAGGAGTAATATTGATTGAATAAATGCCACCGTTTGTCCCGGTTCACTTCAAATAGTTTTGTCACAGGAATTTAGTGACTTCAAGTATGTGACCTTTAGCTTGTATAGTGCCCAATTTAAAGTGTTTAGCTTTTCACTTCTGTGTTCACTTCAGCAAATAGTCTGTCTTCTAGTGTGTAGTGATTTGCATATTGATATGAGACGTGCTGTCCTACAATAAATGTAAAAATTGGATTGTCAAAATAGCTACTTACCTACTTCAGATTTTAGCTTGTGAGTTTAGTTTAGCAGTTATCAGCATCTTTTTAAGATGGCAATATTTTTTTCCCATTTATGTTGGAATATCATTGAATACTAGTCAAAAGTATGTATGTATTGTATACACTTTCTATTTCAATTTAGAAAGTGTGTCAAAACTTTTAGCACTTAGAAAATGACCTTGACATTTCTGTTTATTGGCCACTGTGACTAGTAGGCTATTACTCGCCAACTTGATTTTTACTAACCACAGTTAGTAAAAATGTGAAGTAAATGGTAAGCTGAGAAAAACATAATTTGGGTTTACAGAGCTTTAAGTAAGACATTGTTGATGGATGTTGATAGTAGTTTTGTACTTCTCAACTGCAAAAGGTGGACATTTCTCAAGAAAACCAAAGCTTTAAAAAACCTAAACTGTACTGGCATGTCTAAAATTCAACTGGACAAAGTGGCTAGTAATGCCAGTGAATGCCCTACTAGCCAAAATTAAAATCTACCTTCATTTGGCTAGTTGGCTAGTGCTAATGTCAAGCCCTGGCCACATCCCTCAGCAGTCCTTTGTGCTCTGCCTGGCCATTGTGATTCTGAAGCTTATACTGTATAGAGGAGCCACTAAATATCCTGGAAATGCCTCCAGTTTTCTCAGCTGCAGCTTTTCGTTCTCGTTTACAATGACGCTTCAATCTTTTAGTGCAATATGCTATTTATGTCCATTGATTTATTGATTTTGTATCACTTTTTGCTGTGATACCGCGCACGGCTGTAGTGATGTGTGCCTCTGTGCTATAGGATCTGCTGAATCACTATTGGACCAGTGGGTCTGTGTGGGACTGGGCTCCTCCTGCAGTGCACCCATCCCCCAACACTTTCATTTTATTTATAGACCTCACCTTCTGAGCTTTATGTCTTTACATTAGGAAACTGGAGCTAAGCCATTTTCTTTGTCTGACTGGTGATACAATAGATAGATATACTTTTACAAATTGGACAAATGTGGTGGACCAGAATTTTTATTGCAATGAAATAGAGAAAATTAAGGATTTAGTCATACATTATTGTTTCCAGTGAGGTGCAGTGCAGGTTGGTGGTTTGGAAAGCAGACTATTACAGGGAAAGCAGTATACAAAATGGCAACTTATACAGTGACAATGATGAATCTTTTATAGTCTGGGCATATCTACAAGGGTCATGCATAAAGAAGGGTATCCAATATAATCATAGTATAGTAAGTATCTGCACACTGAGAGGCAGACAACTCCATGAAAAAGAGCTGGCCTAGCTTTAATATATCTTCCCCAGCTCTTGAGCTTAACAAAAGTAAACTCATAGGTGTGTTCACATATAACTTAATAATAATATAGCTTTGGTGTCGCATTTTATCTGGACTTTTTTGTTTTTTGATCTTGGCACACACCTGGCACTAAAATTAAAATATTTTATGATATATAATAGAATAATGTGTGATGCTGCATGAAAACAGTAGTGCTTAAAAAATCTTTGACAGATGTCTTGAGAGAAGAGTAAATGCAGGAATCTGAGCCACGTTGTTGTAGCCTCTTGTTGGATATATCTATTTGATTGGTGTCACTTTCTATAGGATTGATTTACATTGTGTAGTATGAGAAGCAAAGCAGACTGCACACAGTGATGATGGACTTATATATGACAAATATTAATTTAGTACATGTAAGAGACACCATCAATAATCAATATAAGTGGACAGTGAGTGTAGATCAAGATATTAGAAAAATCTCTAGATTCCAGGTTCTCTTTAAGTTGACGGTCCTTTAGTCCAGTGGCTCTTAGTTGTTAGTTAGTTGCCAATATATTTTTGGTGTTTCTATTAGCTTCATCATGACAATAAAATAAACAAATAATTACCCAGAAAAAGGGTTACAACTTTATTTAAAAAAATATTAGATATCAATAATTCTAACAGTTCAGAATGAAACAAAATCACTGGGTTGCTTTGCTTATGGCCAAACAAAATATGGGTCCCCTAATAAAACACTGCTTTAGTTAAAGTCGTGGGAAACGCATGTGATTCTCTGACCCCATATCTCATCCTTTTTGACTTCTGCCCTCCGTAGGTTTAAATCTGGATGGTTCCAGTGTGTGACGTATTTGGGTGGTAGTGTTGTTTTGTCCTGAGCGCTGGTTTGGGCCGGCTGCTCTTATGTAACTGCTCCTGGCTCAAAGAATCTCAGCACTTTAGAAATTGTCCAGTCAGAATTTAGTTTATTATCAAATGTAAAATATATTTTGACAGTGAGTAATTTCAGTTTTCCATTTAGAACCAAGTATGGGTAGTGTAAATCATCTAAATTTCAAATGGAGGTCTGACATCCTGCATTGAGTAAAAACATTATTGTTGGCCTAGTGCCGACTGTTTACTTTTATTTTCTTAGTTAATTTAAAGGTCTGCCTCTAAATTAAAAAATGCTATGGTAATCCATTTAGGAAGCTGTTTTGATATCTTGTGTGTGGACTATATAGTTATTGTATTTGACATTGTTTGCTTGAAATATTTAGCTACAATTTTTGGTTGTCATTCAAGTTAGCTTTGGCATGGATTCATGACTGTGGGATTCTCTCCAGGTCAGGGCCTGGCTGGAGGTTGATGATCCTCTTGTGCATGTTTTAGGTTGACAGGGGGAACACTGTGTTGATAAAAGAAGCAATTCAAATGAAACAAGGTTTGTACAGGTGCTAGAAATCCTTAAAAAATCTTAATGGTCTGTGTTCAAGGTTTGAAAAGTGGAAAATGACTATTGTAGTTTTCACAACTAAAAGTCCACACCAAGGTCAGCAACTAGAACATACGTATTATGCCATTATTTTTATAAGGTTTGCAAATGTTTGCTTTGGAACTTTCCTGCAATTTATTTTACTTTATTGTAAATAGTGGCTTTTGTTTTGTCTACTTCTTCAAACTATTTAGTTCTATTTACTTCAACTACCAGATAAGGCAGTGGCATACCAAAAACTCTGCTAATGGTCCAGTTTTATGGTACTTGAAAATACTGAAAATTTAACTTGAAAATGCCTGAAAAATGTGATCTTCAAAAATTTGCATGGATGTCTTTTAAGACGGCCTACCAACATCTGTTGGTCTCTTAGTTACTATTCTTGACACATTCAGATTTGACGTTTTGTGCATTCAGAAATGGTCATCTATTGATCATCGATTCCCTTTTATCACAAATTCCAATACAAAGTAGATTGTGGGTTTAATTCCATGTTAGGATATGTAAGTAGGCAGCAATACTCTTTACTTTATGGTTTTGTTGTCTTTAACATTTAGGGGTGGTACAATATAAGTTTAATATAAGTTTAATCTTTTTTTATTTTTTACCTTGATTTCCAGTGTATGTTTCAGTGTTGAGGATGTGAGGATTGGTAGCGTACAGTGGTTGGTTTACACAGCTGTTGCCTCTGTTTGCTCAGCTCCTTCCTTCTGTCTGGCTGCATTGTTATCAGGCTGAAACAAACGGAATAGTCCACATGTTTATATCAAATATCAGAGAATTTAGGGAAGGGTCGGACTTGTTACTGTGGGTTCTCTTTGGATCCTCCCATGCTCCAAAAGTAATGATATTTAGCTGTCTGTCTTGGTGTTTGCCCTTCAACTTACTGGCTATTGTGCAGGGATTCTCAACCTGGGGTGGGTATGATGTCCAGAGATCATTTTTGTAAAATTTTCAAACAAATATAATTTTTATTAAGGCAGAAGTTTAATTTACAAAATAACCACACAAATAAAAATGTTAAAGCAGCATTTAAAAAGTTTAGATGTACAGTAGGCTAGTTTGCAGTTTGCAATGTGCACATTTGTATTTTTCAACTTCTTGGAGAGGGTATGGGGGCCCCTGGTCTATCTTGGTATTATTTTGGGTATCCCAGTCTGAAAAGTTTGTAAACCACTGGTCCAGGGGATACCTTGCCTCAGGCCCATAGTTAGTGGAATGGGCTCCAGCCACTTATATCTTGAAACAATAATAAATGGGCTGATTCCTTAAAGCTGCATTGCACAGACATCATGCTTCTGCTTTCGTATTCCCTTGTGTCATTGCTGAGACTGGGTTTTTAGATCTGGTGGTCTAAACAGAAGATTCAGTCCTTTAGCTGAGCCAGGGATTCCCCATCTGCGTTTATGGAATAATGGATAAAGGTCTATTCCTGGAAATGTCCCACAGGAGTCTACCTGCCTTATGCACTTGTCTGTGACCCACTGCACTTCAGTCTGCTTCAAGGTTCAGTCTTCTGTGTGTACAGGTTGTCAGGTTAAACATCAAAATAATGGATATCATATTTTATTTCTGCCACTTTCAACCAGTTTGGTCATTCTTGAGCAACAGTTTTAATACATCTGTATGCTTGAATGCTTTAGTTGCTGTTACATTTTAAACGATGTATCTAAATATAATAAATTGTCCAGTAATGAAACTAGCAGACTATTGCACAAAAACAATAGTATGGCATCAGTTTTTAATCTTCTTAAATCTGACATAATCCGCTGGTTTGTTTGTGGTTTCGGTCAAACGGCTTAAAGGTTTACTCACATTTCTGATCTTATGAGATGTAAATGGATTAGTATAAGTAGGCTACTATTTGGTGGCTAATTGAGTGGCATAAGTAGCATACCCCTAAAAAAAAGTAGGCGATAGGTGTAAAAGCCATTATTACATATATCTGTAAAAGAGTAAATACAGAGGTTCAAACTGAGCTTTGTGTTATTATTTTTATCTTAAAACACTTGTTCTGTTGCAGATTTGATGTCAGCTGTGACATTGTTGTAGGCAGCAGTCTGTGATCCAGCTTTATTCCACGTCAGCACACATAAATATACAAAGAATTGGGTCATCCATCTTGTCTTTGTTCTGCTTTTATTCAAGAAATGAGCAGTTTCTTTACAAATCACACCACTTTATTCATCCACAGTAGATAATGCATTTTAGATTTTTATGTAGTATTGATGTTCACTGGTGTGTCTGTTTGCAACTTGAATATAGCAGAAATTAAGTATTTTATTGTATGCTGCAGTTTCCCCTGAAACTGCTTCCTGTAATCAGACTTGTACAGTCATGATCATGTGTGTGACTGTTAGTAATAGATCACTATGTGCAAAAAGCTGTCTGCATATTTTATCAATGGCAGCCGTGGCATCAGTACTCATCGATTCATCAAAAGGCCGCCATATGTTGGACCTGCTGCTGTGTATTGTCGGCCATCTTGGAACTGGCTTTGTCTTATATTTGACTATATAAAGAGCACACCTGGATAATGAAACAAATTATATTTTCTTTTCATTTTTCTTTTTTTGTCCTCTGCAGAGATTATGAACGATGTGATCAAGAAGGTCAAGAAGAAGGGAGAATGGAAGGTGAGTTGAGACCCATATATTGTTTTGGGCATGTCTTAGAAGCTAGCTAACTTCATCTAAGTAGGTCCAAGTGGGATGGGGTTTTGTAGTAAATTTTAGCAAGTAGCATGTTTTAGGCCAAAATTTGGGCCATAAATGCCAGCTATGTCAGTCAACTCTGCTATTAAATGGAAGAACAGAGTTGATTTTTTGTCTTTTTTAGGCACTGATTGTGGACCAGCTGAGCATGAGGATGTTGTCGTCCTGCTGCAAGATGACTGACATCATGACTGAGGGCATCACCAGTGAGTCTTATTATATACTATTTTATACTATTTATTATATTCTTAAATGGTAGTGGTCACAAAGTTACCAGATTACTTATCACTGAATAGAACTTCACAATGTCACAATGTGCATGACTCATCTGTATGAATTTATTAAAGCTTATGGTTGTGA
>JAVQKG010136927.1:0-10721 GCA_036025885.1 Hypseleotris bucephala | reverse complement strand
TTATTATTATTATTATTATTATTATTATTATTATTATTATTATTATTATTATTATTATTATTATTATTATTATTATATGTTTTATGCCATGTCTCAGGTCAAGCTATGTCAGCTGTCTATGCCCGTATGCTGGGCAGCACTGTGCTAGACTTTCTCTTTTAGGGTGCAATATGGTTAATGGATATTTCATTCTCATATAATGTATAAAAGTGTTTTTAATGGTCTCTGAATGGCTTTATGTGGTATACATTATGTACAGCAAAGAGACTTATTTGCTTCAGACAACATTTCTCTGCATTCAGTTCAACATGATCCTTTACTTTTCAAATTTTCTGAACTCTATTCACTCAGAACCATGAGTCTAAAACTTAGTACGTCGCTCAGTAAAAGGCTTGTGTTGAAGCTGTCTGTCACACTGGTCATGTGCCAGCTCTTTCTGGTGATGCCCCCTCCTCCTGTACGTTCTTCCTCAGCCAGTCCAGTCCCAGTGGAGTCTTCTCCAAACAAAGCCTGCAGCGTTCTGGGAAAGCCAGCATTTCTGGTCATGTGCTGCTGGTCGAATGGTCTACACTGCCAGCTGCCACATCTTTATATTTCTTGAAACATGTAATTGACAATAAGTCAGTGTTGCATGATGAATTAGATAAGTAAGTGTGGTAACTGGGAAATATTTAATTTTCCAGGTCTAACTAGAAAGCACTCGGAGAGCGCTGACATCCGCCAAGGCATGTCATTTCCCCTAAACACTCTGAGAACAAATGGTTAAATAGAACCTTCTGTGGGATTGGACACCACTCTAGGAAAAAAATACAAAATTGTGATTGCTCTATCTTTGTTTCTATAAATGTCTTAATTCAAAACCATTCAACACACAAACAGACAAACACTGCCAAAAACATTACCTCCTTGGCAGAGGTAATTACAGGTCTAACAAAAGCTTACTTTTAGGAAAAAACAGATACGCAAGAGGCACTAAATAGTTGTGGTGGTCTCTGCTTTTTGTTCACATTGTGTGGTGTGTTTTAGCAGTGTCCATCTTTGTTTGTGAAGATGTGTACAGTATGTATATTGTAGACAGTGAGGTCATTGTTTTGTCTGCTAAGCTCCTTGTTGTTTTGCTGACTGTGGTAAAATGTTTTGCCATGTACTTGAGTAAAAGAGAAGGGCATGGTGGTTAATTATTAGTTGAGAATTACAGTATTCATTGTATATAATGATGGTCTGGTGGAAAGTTTTTATTTAATGTATTTTTGCATCCTAGCATCCTGCATGCTTGTGAATTTTGCTTCCAATAGCACGTATATATGTATCTATTACCATTTTACTTAATAATATGAAAATACTGAATTAATCCTTTACAGTGCAACAATAATGGTCTTTCTAGACATTAGCTATAAGATTTGTAGCTTTTAACTATCAAATGTTTATTTTGTTATGCACTAAACACTTAAAAAAATCAGAGCTTACTAAATGTCCTATTGAACTCAGTTACAAATATACATAACCTAAATTTGGCAATGTATGCCACAATTTTACCTGATCAGTTTCACATTTAAGGGATAATTACAAATCATGAAGACACAGAACTCACACAGGATTGATTTCTGTTACTTCTATGATGAATATTCATTAACTAACTGTGAATATTTGCTAGATCTTTTTGATACTTTATGGACAGTTACATATCATGGAGATGCAAAATCTGTGGACACACTTTGGCAGAGAACAATAACACTTATAGTGATTCTCCACATCGTGCCAAACCTAAAATACTATTAAGGCCCCACCCTATAACAAAATGGAAGTTGGCCATATTGGATTCAAAGTTGGATGTCAGGTGTATGCCTCTAACTTTGCCCAACTAGGCTAAAACCTTAAACATCTAATTACCCTCAAAAACAATGTCCGTTTAAGGTGGTGGTAGCATAGCATTGATGGCTTGCATATGGGGCCGTTTTATTCAACTTGCTGTTGGGTACAAAAGCAGGGAGTAGTTTATAATAGCAGCATATTATTAGTTCTTCAATTCATGCAGTAAAACCACCATAAGCTAATGAACAGGGCATTAAACATACTGGTTTAAAATGATTGGTTTGATGTAAAGATATCTTACTCAACAGATCTGAGTTTTTCTATTTTTACAATGCCAAAATCATCTGAGGTTGTATTTCTTACACTATACACTAAAGCTCAGCTTGTCCAGTCTCCATTAAACAAATTAAAAAGGCAAAGCTGTGAGCAAACTTTTATAAAGTTTTGTCCATGTAACCTGGACTGAACAACAGTGTATTTGAGTGGCAGATTCTGAGTGAGCTTGTGCCTCATGTCAAGTGACTCTACTTACCCAAACCAAACAATGTCTCTGCTGTGTTTTATTATGCATATTAGCCTGCTCAGTTTTTCTTTTACATATTTGCCCCTTCGACATACATCACAAGACACAAAAATCAGTTTGTAAATTCGTAACATTTTTGTGCTGTTGTGGATGTGTTGCATTTAAAGCAAGTTAGCCAATAATTCAAAAGTTGTTCAATTCAATATGTTCACCAAGTGCTTTCAGGCAAGGCATTGATGAGTTTATGAGTGAACTCAAAATGTGCATGAAGTGATGCTCAGGCATCAATCAAAGACTGTATCAATGTTAAAACATTGTTTGATAATGTCTGATAATGTGCTCATTAATGCCACTGTGTATTTTACTTTTGTGTTTTGCTATTACAATTTTACACACTTACTTATTGAGTTGATTTAGTTCGTATAAAAACAGGACAGCCTATATGTTATAAACAGTGTTATTTAGTTTTGCAGCTTGTACTTTTCTCTCACACGCATGGCTTCATTCATGTACTAGACAAGTTCAGATTAAAGGTGACAATTCACAGCTTTTTTACATCTTTATATTTCCACTCTGGGATTTAAATGTATTTTAAATGGAAATTGACCAAGTCATGCACATTTGATTTAGTGCTGATCAGAGAGGATTAGAAAGCATTGCTGTGCCCTATATTTTTACCCCCTTTGCACCAGGGCACACTGGTGAAACAGATTCCAGTGCAGTGTAAGGGTTGTAACATGTCCACTTTACGTAAAAGTGTAATTTGATAAAAATCTGCTCTGCTTCTGTTCCGAATCTGCTCTGGCTCAAATGAACAAAGTGGATTAACTCAATCACAGGATAATGCAGATTAAACCGCTGAACACAATCTGTGAGCAGTGCATATTGCAGACAGAGCAACCAAACATTTATATTTTTATACCAGCATATGAGGCACATTGAACACATGGCATAATGACAGCAGATGTGAGCCTTTGCATAACCAGTGCTATGTTCGCCCTGAGCCAATAAGACAAGGCCCTGTAGGTATGTGTTCCTGTTAAAGCAAGTGTGCTAATGCAGATGATAGTGCTAATCAAAGTGTTAAGTTATTCAGCTGGTGGTGCACTAAGTGAAATGTCAGCATGTTTCATGATCCCTCAAGTGATTTTTCTCCTGGGAAAAGCATTGTTGATGGGTGTGTGATGGTGGGTGATGGTTGGGTGATGGTAAAAAGATCGAGGGGTGATAGTGGGTGAGGGTGGAGTGATGGTGGAGTCTGGAGTGATCGAGGTGAGATGGGTGAGAATGGGGTGATGGGGGAGTGATGGAGGGGTGATCGTGAGTAGGGGTGAGGTGATGGTGGGATGATCGTGGGTAAAGGTGGGGTGATGCTGTGGTGATGGTTGGTGATGAAGGGGTGATGGTTGGAGTATGGTGGAGTAATGGTCGGTGATGAGTGGAAGATGGTGGGTGATGGTGAAGTGATGGCGGGTGATGTTGGGTGATGGTGGATGGTGGGTGATGGAGGGGTGAGGTGATGGGAGGGTGATGAGTGGCTGATGGAGGGGTGAGGTCTAAGCTATGGTGGGGAGTCATGGCTGCTATAGACATAGGCAGTTCGATGAGCGCGGGGGTGGCAGCTGTAGAAAATCTATTCACAGAGTAAGTGTTCTGCTGAGACAGGTATACTGACCTTTCAGTCATCTGATAGGTCAACACTCGGCAGCCTGCCTGGACAGTCGTGGCCAAACGCCAGACCTGGTGCTGCTCATAGTAAAGCTCATCTGAGCAGAAGCCAGCTATGATCAATGAAGTTTTTGGCAGCTCATAATTGTACAGGACAACAACAAAACATCTAACTGATGCTGCTGACAAATAAAGCAATAAAAAGGTTAAAGGTTGTAACAGTATTTAAATAAAATAAAATGGTATGTAAAAATAAAATTAAACAATACGTTTCTCTCAGGTGCCCACAGTGTGAGAGAGGAGCCCCGGTTTGTGACGGCGCGCGCCGGAGAGAGCGTGATCCTGGGGTGTGACGTGTCCCCTCCCCTGGACGGCCAACAACCTCCATATGTGGTGGAGTGGTTCAAGTTTGGAGTGCCTATTCCCTTCTTCATTAACTTTCGATTCTACCCTCCTCATGTGGATCCAGAGTACACTGGTAAGGCCACTCTTTAGTGCATACAGGTCATTATTTAGAGAAAGCTGTGACCCTCTGCTAATAGTTCCGAGTCTTGAATGAATCTCTGTTCTAATATGGCCGCCTGTGAGTGCAGAAGGGGAAATAACTCTGTCTCAGCAATATACTGCAGCACTGTACACACAAGGCTTCAAACACAGGCACCACAGAGCAACAAGCCATTGATATCTATTATATAATTACAGAGTAAATCAGACATTTATTAGAATGTAGTAAGAACAGATGTTTAAAAAATATATTTTTAAATACAACTTTACATTATGTGATGTCCCATACAAAATTATTTATCGACTTGATTTTCACCAGGTCTTTGGTTGATATTGTCATCTGATGTTGTTATGGCAATTCAAGATGTCCAGCAGTAAAAATTGGGTCATACTTTATTGCTCATACTTTCCTTTTCCCACATAATAAGCCTTATCCTAAACTTGAATGTAACTTGGACAGATCTGTTATTTCCTGCCAGTATATGTTATTGTTCACTTGGTTGAGTTTTTAGAGAACCACTGCTACATGGGAAGTCCACTGTTGAGGAATTATAAGTGAACAGATGTAACATCAATATGGCTGCTCTCATTACATAGATTAAAGTGTTTCTGGGGATTGCATGTGTCCACTGACTGATCATGACACTGGACTACAGCGCAATGTCTTTGAGCTAGCTGTTATTGTTATTTACATTAATAGCTGTTATTGTTATTCACATTAATGGCTAAAGTACTTATTCTGTATGTCATAATGGAAAACAAAATACAGAAAAATCTGAGACTGTGTACCACACCTCAGGCTCATAGTGCTGGTAAAGTATCCAGCTTCTCTAGATAACAGAACCGAAGAAAATGAATGAATGAATGGATCACATAGATTTAATCACTTGAAATGAATATGATTTGTGCATGGGTAATGCCCTCTCTTGTGCTGTGCTTCTGAACATGTGTAAGGCAACAGACAGAAGGCTGTATGTGTATATACTGTATGTGTAAGTGGTGAGAGCCCTGAGGCCAGTCTGACGAGGATACAGTCTGTTCACTCTCTCTACAGCAGCGCCCTCTCACTTATGACAAATGGGAGCTGAGGCTGATTCCTACCCTTCACACCACTCCCACCCCACTCAGCACTTCAATGGGCAGGCAAAAATAGACATGACTTTTTAAGTCTAGCCTTTTACTGCAAGACTGCAGCCACCACTTTTTCTTTCTCTTTGCTGCATTGATTTTCTTTTAACAAAAAGCATCAGTTTTCTACCCCAACAATGGTAAAAATGCGAACATTGGGATGTCTGTATATTTTGTTCATATAATGAGCTGTTAGTGGATCTCAGTCCACTCTCAACAGCAGCATTTTGTATCTGTGGGTCTAGTTAAACAAACAGTACAGTAGGTTCCAAACATGGGTAGGGAGAAAATCATTTGTATTTGTCTTTTAGCAAATGGTTTTTTGCGTGTGTCTTTTGTGATGTTTGATAAAGCACAAATTTGTCTCTAAATAGAAACTTTCTGTTGGCTCCAACAGAAAAAGACACCTTCATGGTCAAATATAATTTTATCCCAAGTATTTTTGTGGTGGAAACATCATTATTCTATAGATTTACAGAAGTAATTGGATTTGTTTCAGAACCTTTTTGCTTCTGTGGTTTATAGATAACTCTCACCTCCTAAAATAGATGTCCATAATTACATTGGACTTGGGCCTTAGAATGTTGTGTTTGTTGTGTCCAGGCCGAGCCTCTCTGCACGGGAAAGCCTCCCTGCAGATTGACCCAGTGCGCTCCGAGGACCAGGGCTGGTACGAGTGTCGGGTCCTGATGCTGGAGCAACAGTATGACACCTTCCATAATGGCAGCTGGGTGCATCTCACAGTCAACGGTGAGTCCTTAACCCATGTGCTGGACAGCAGGTTTGTGTAATACAAATTTTGGTTTAGACCTGCTCTAATAAGTGTTATGGATGGGACAATATACAATAAAATCGTTTATTGCAATAATAACACTTGACAATTGATTTATCATAGCTATTTTTTATTATAGTGATAAACGCTAATCTCAAACTTCAATTATTTTCACCTCAATGCTCTTTAGACTTTATTGTGAACAGATAATTGATTATATTTAGTATGAGTTCAATATTAGTTTCAGTCTACAATAAAGATACTGTTGAGATTCTAAAAAGTGGGCAAGCACCTGCCCACTTCATGACTGCCGCCGCCTAGATCACATCATTTACTTTACTCTCTTACTGTCATTGTTGTTTTAGTTTTAGTGTTTTTGTTGAAACATGCCATGTACCAGTCAAAAAGCTAGGCAGACACTAACTTTAGGTAGATCATTGTCTGTCCTCAACTTGTTGGGTTGAATGATTGCACTTCCTCTTACAGAGTTCAATATTGGGCCTTGCTATGTTTAGATATAACAACTCATTCAATCCTGATAAGTGACAATGAAATAGGTAGTCTTCATCCTTGGGTAAAGACATGAGAGGCTGCTTCGAGGAGAATTGATTGTGGCCTGTTTAAGGCAGTTCCGACAGGGATTGTCTGATAGTCTGTGAGCTATCAAAGTGATGACAAGGCGGAAAAAAATCTGCACCTTTGCATTTCACAGGAATGCCCCAGTGGTGCAGAGAATCCTGTGTAGAGTGCACCTTCACATTGTTGCAGACCAAATCAACCAGACCAACAAAACAATGATGCATTTTTTTAAGAACAGTTTTATTTCTTCTTCAGTAGTGTCAGATAATATTTTCCCAAGATATTGTTCATAAATGGCCTATCTGTTTGTTTAGACGTATACTGGAAGTTGGCCAATTAATAAAACGTAGACTATATTATACACTGGATATTTAACTGCAGAATAAAAACTAATTTGGAAAAGCAATGTCAACAGTGTCTGTTTGTCAGAGAGAAATGTTCTTTAAATGCAATCCTCTGACTTTGACAACTATACAAAATTAGTTTTGGTGTGTGAATAATGTATTGCATAAAAATATTGAGCTATTATTACCATATACAGTACGTCATAAGGTCTACATATTTCTTTGTACAGTTTTTATCAGCAATAGTGTAACTGAATCCTTTTGTATGTACCTATATTACTGGTCTTGTGGTTGACAATGACAATTGAATGGGTCATACTGTGCCAAGTGTCACCTGCTCATGTGATCTTTAGTTTGTGAGTGTCTGTGGGCTTATGAATGTCTTATTGTGGTGGCACACTGCAGCGAGCCTCATCAGTATTCACTCCTGAGCAGCTCTCTGCTCCTGTCAGGCCTTTGTACAGCCCCAGTCATTCAGCCTATAACACATCAAATCATACTGCTAAATCGTATGTGTGTTTACCATAGTACACTGAGGCATTTGCCCAACCTCATTTACAGTACCTAATATGTTTTGCTATAGGGAGAAAGTGTGGCTGCATTTGAGTGGCTAACATTTTGGATCCTGAGTCCTTTGGATTTGAAAGACATTTATGAAACGTACAAAGCAGTTGTACAAGACATCAGTCATCAGCCAAAAGTACTATATTAAGACATTTACTGTTATGGACTAAAAGGATGCTTGTGAGGAAGGCAGGTGTCATGTTATCTGGCTTCTGCACAGACGCTGAGGACAAGCGTTTCCTTTAGCCTTTGATATTTGCATACACTTCGTCTTTCAGTTCCTGTGAGCTGGTCTTAACTTCCTGCCAAACGGACAGGGGATGTATGCCCACTCAGTGGCAGGTGTCAGATGGCAAGCCTAGACACTGGGGCCACTCTCCCTTCACGCCCCGCCCTGACTTTTATCTCCACTGGCCCTCTTTACTTAGTCTTTGCTTGTTCTGGTTTTATATTACAGCATTTTTTGCAACAATCTATACATTGTTTTATGTTCATCTACTTATAGAAGTCAACCTCCATGGCATGTAATACCATCAAATGTAATTAGTCATAAGGAAATTTTGGTCAGTCAGCAATCTCTCTGAGTGGAGTCTATGTCCTCCCCATGTTACCGTTGGTTATCTACTGGTACTCTGGCCTCTTACCGTCACCCAAAGACAAGCATACAGTATTTTAGGATAATGGGTGATTTTACAGTGAATGGTTGTCTGTGTTAGCTAACTTGCCACTATCTGGCCATAACTGCTGGGACAGACTCCTTACATCTGTCCCAAATAGGGATAACGATTGAAAGCTATGTAATTATCACCTAACAAAAATTGCTAACCACTGATGCTATAGCGCAACTTTTATGTTGCACATTAACAAGGAAATTTAAATCTCTCGCTATCGTTACATTATTAAAGAATGTGTATGTATTTCCCTTGGGGCAGAGCGACAGTAGTTGAATATAACCTTGTAGAGCTTTGTAATGTGGGTGCAAAACCAGTGATTGCATTCCTAAATTTGAGCATCCATGCCATCTGCTGATGTGCCGTGGTTTACAGAGGACTGTGGGAGTGAGGATCTTAAAGCGTCTTTGATGTATATAATTAATGAAGAGCTACAGTAAGTAGGGCGAGATTTTGATGGCGAGCTTAATGTTTTTGTGGAGCAACTCCCAGGTTTCCCTGTCATCACAACAGTTTTTGTGTGCTGTTGTATACTTGATAGGGCATATAGGAACTCCCCTGTTGACAAATGTACCTGCAGTTTCCCCCCTGCTTGCTGTTATTTTCTGTTATGATGCAACATCACATTGAGTAAAAGGATTAATAATCTCCTAGCTCCAAAAGGAGGTTATTATTAAGCATGTTATCTTGAGTTATATATAATACTTTTTAATGATTTAATGATGAACTGTCAAATAAAGCCACACACTTTTAGTATTTGGGACTAAATTGTGTGTTTAATGTGCCACTGATGCATTAACTAATAAACTAGCCTATTTTCACCGGAGCTATCAGCAATCACAGCATTCATAAGAGTATTTTAGTAGTATTAATCTGTCTGTTATTATGGTATAGGAGTGAGAAGCCAATATCTCCGATGCAATTTTTCCGCATTATGGATATTTGTAGACCAGTGGAAGAAACAGTAGTTTATGTTCACCAGAAGTCATTTATTATACAAATATTACTTAAATGTTTATTGCATCTTAAGCTTGATCTCAAATCTTCTTACTGTCATTTATCTATTTGCAGCCCCACCAACATTTACATCAACACCACCTCAATATGTGGAGGCAAAAGAAGGAGGCAACACACTGCTAAGCTGCTCTGCCCAGGGAAACCCTAAACCAATGATCAGCTGGCTGAGGGAGGGGGAGGAGCTTGTAACCAACACCAAATATTCGGTAAGGAACTGATGTGAATCAAGATTTTGACTAAGAATATTAAAGTATTAACTGTGGCCATCCAGCTAAACTAAACACATTCTGTTCATATACTGTATCTTTGTTCTTTCTTATTATTGCCATGTGCATATTTTCACATGCATTTATTTTTCCTCTGGAATGATTTAGGGGTGTTAAAAATAGAATGTCGATATAACTTCATTGCACAGTGTAGTAGACAAACAAGTGATGGGTAAATCAGGCATTTGGGAATTACTCAGCAAGTCTGTCAGTCAGACCTCAGCAGCAAATCCCAAGTATGCTGCTTCTGTAAAGTACAAATAAAATGCACGACTTAAGATGTGCTAAGAATAGAAGTGGAGTAGCGTGCTTTTTTGTAGGACTGAAGAAAAACGTCTGGCAGTAGACAGTATGATGTAATGTTAAGATATTTTGGTCACAAGCCATTTGTAATGATTTGAGAGAACATCCAACTCTACATTAAACAATAGAAATGTTTTAACAGTTACAAAATAAACCACAGTGCTGTATTAGAGATGAGTCAGACGCTTCAGCACAGTGGAGTGATGTATTGCTGCCACAAGACGCTGCATCTTGAGTGGAAGGTGCAAACGTCACCTTTTCTCAAGTGGAAATCTCATCCTCTAACTATACTATTACAAGTGCTCTCTTTACTGTTACACATGTGCAGCTGACAGCTACCAACAGGCTTGTTAAATTCAGGAGAGATTGCCAGACGTTACAGAAATATGATGTGAACAAAGTATCAAAAATAAACCAGTGGTGTTCATTACAAAGCAAAACAGTTTCTATATTATTAGGCCCGAGCCCTCCCAGAGGCGAGAGGCCTCTTGAGATTGTTGGCAGTGCGCGCAAGCGCACTGCAGCGTCGTGCGCAAAGCGCACGAAAACAGAGCGCGGAGCGCTCTGAAC
>JAVQKG010136870.1:0-21715 GCA_036025885.1 Hypseleotris bucephala | reverse complement strand
CTATTTTAGTTTGTAAAAATAGTTTTGGCTATATTATAATTCTATATCATAAGTATTTTGAAAGAGTAATACATTTGCTGTGTTTTTATTTTTAATCTGTTTCACATGTCTGCAAGCTGTGAAAAAAAAACTGACAGATCAAGAAGCTTTTCATTTAATTTTTCTAAAGAATCAGTGTGTAATATCTCAACTGTTCTATTGAAAGGTTTCCTATTTGACATTTTTGTGTTTTTTTTCACATTTTGAAAAATATATTAATAAAACAATGGTACATCACTAAAATTTGGATACTACAATATATGTTCTGAAGCAAGCGTGAACAACCTTTAGGAAAAGGTGGTGTATAGCTAGCTCATTACCATGAAACCGTGAGCGCCATTTTGTGTTTGATAAGTGCCAGGGAAAGCAGAAGGCACAGCACAGACAATAATGGTTGCCAGTGGCACCGGGCTTGGCATCAGACCCTCTTTTGTGTCTTTTGTGGATGCCACCGTCTTTCTACTCTACATCCGCTGCATACTCCACTGTTCAGCACAAACTAGTTTTCGCTTTTTCACAAAATAAAACATTAAAAAGATACATTTGTGCTTTTGCTGCACATAAATAATGCTGACTTTAACAGCTGTTCTTTTGGAGAAATTGGTTCATTGTGATAAAATATGTATAAAGTCATTAATAAAATGTAGAGGAACTCTATTATTTTTAAATAAATTGTGAACCTACTGCTCTCTTCTGCTGCCCAATAATTTCGTCTTCATCCATTGTATTTCGGATTAGAGCGATTATTCAGCGTCGTCTACAAAATTTCGACTGCTTGAAACTTTGGCAAATAGAAAATAACATTGTTTTACCAGGTTCATAGAAACAGGCGCGTCTTTCTCCTGTTTAATATTTGCGGCGAAGGCGTCTTTTCCTTTTCTTAGTTACCGAGCGGTGCCCGTCTCGAAACAATGCAGCCATATTGTGGTAGCGTGCGGCGCGCCGCCATTTTGTTTTGCAGTGTGCCAGGGAAGCAGGCGAAGCACCAGTAATGGTTGTTAGAGGTTTGGAGGTTGGCATCAAACCCTCTTTGTCTGCTTGCAGCATGCCTTTGATTCGTTGGTTGGCATCCGCAATGCAGTGGGCACGACGGAAAGTTTTTGACAGTGGCAGAATGGAACCAATGCCTTTGTTCTGCTGCAACTGCACGAAACAAACAAACATACAATCAACACAAAGAAACTCGCAAACGGCTTTGGCTCCAACTAAATGTAGAGTTTAGGCAAAGCACTAAAATGGGTTCGCTCTGAGCTTTTAAAAATGTACTCTTCAAAGTCAGTTCTGGCACTGGAACAGTTCCTCAGTGTTAGGTAATTGAGAAACAGAAATACGAAGCCGCTGCTATCTTCAAAAGTCCTGTTTCTTGTTATTTTTGTTAAAAATCAATAAGTTGAGAGAGTATTTGTTTAAGATTCTGGTGGGCTGCTGCTGAAAAAGGTCGTCAGGTTGGCAGTGAGAGACTGTGTGAATTGGGAGAGGGCACTCGGCTCCTTGTTCTTGGGCACAGACGCGTTGAGCCAGGCTCGGCTGTAGCACCCATGTGCATGCCCAGATGAATGCCCGCTGGGAGGTGGGCTGGGGGCAGAAGTGGGGGTTGAGGCATCAATTGTGCCAACTGGCAGCTTGTGTTCAATACAGGCCCTGCTTTTGAGCGCTCACACGGCTGTTGTAGTTACGGTTACTTTTAAAATACGCATTAAAGAAATACAATGTTGCAAGTAGGGCAGCGCAGTATAGACCTATTGCAAATTTATATGGCGATATTGGTAAATGTAATATCCATATGACAAGAGCCTAAATGTATTGCATTAATTTGTTCTTTACCTTCAGAAATAGACACTCAAAATACTGGTCTAATGCTTGTTTGTTGTGTAGTCCTGGTTAATCCCTTGTTCATATATATTTCTGCCTAATTTCATTTCATAAAGTTTATGTTAGGGCTTATGTCAAAAAACATTCCCAGATATCTCCAGTCATATCATTATCCCCATACTCAAGCAGCTGTAGTCTCAAGAAAACCGATTGTTTTTCATTTCTGAACAGCTCTCTTCTCTCTCCACCTGGTTTCATATTGTACATATCCAGTTTGACGACCCGACGGAATAGCATGTGGAGACCCATCATGTTAGGACACGTTTGGGGACGTTTGAATTTCGATTTTTGAGAATGCAAATTTGTATTTTTCACAACGAAATAAGTTCCTTGTGTCTTATGTCATTACGTTATTAAGGAATTAAGGATATTAAGGATTGGTTGGAAAGTTTTTTATAACCAATAAACAAACAAAAATAAGACACTGTACTGCACAAAAGACACATTTATAAGATAATTCTGAACAGACAATTGTTTAGGTCAGTGTTTGGTCACTGTAGTTCTAATTTACCCCTGGTTTTAATTGGGTTTAGTCCTGATTTATTCTTGGTTTACTCTTTATTAAAAACTGAATAAGACCTTGTTTAGTCCAGGTATGATCTTGCTTTAGCCCTTTTTTAGTCCTGCTCTTAACTGTACATCAAAATATTACGGGACTTTTCCATTCCTTGTATCCAGTGATGAGATTAGCTGGGGTTATCCAGTGATATACTAGAAGTCAAGGTCAAGCAGCTTTCCCATTACTCTCCAGCTACACGTTAACATGGCCATAAAACATCATTACTCTGACTCCCCCCACATCCCCCTGACCACGTAACATAACTTTTTTTTACCGCACCGTCATGATAGTTTTGTAGAAATGGATGGATTACCTTTCCAATACATACACGCTTTGCCTTGTTAGCAGACACCATGTTTTATGAGTGCCAGACTTAACCTTTTGGCCCCGGGTCGAGACCTTTAAGAGGGATGTGGCGGGGTGTCCTCTGAAGTTTAATTGAGCAAAAAGCCGATCTGCACATGGAAGGGAAAGGCTTTTTGCCCGTGGGGTGGGGGTAGCGTAAGCCCCTCTAGTTGACCTTGTCAGTTGAGGTCAAACCGCGGCAGTCGAAGGATCACCTATGTGGTCACAGAGGTCCGGACCTTAGTGTTTGTCTAATATGCTTTTTAATATTTGTAATCTAAGGAAGACTATTGAGATAGAAGATTATACAACTGAGACAAATCTGGAGAAAAAGCAATAAACAAAATGCAAATCCTAAATGAAAAGGGAATATGTATTGAGTCTAAACAAATTCATAAGAATAAAACGGTGAATCAGGAGAGAATCTTTGAACTATTACAGTGGAATCCAGGACTAAAACAGGTCTAAACTAGGACTAAACTAGGTCTAAGAGGTTCGGACCTTAAAATTTTCTGTTTATGTCTGCTATCTAAGGACTAATATTGGGACTGAGGATGCAATGTCAGTCCCAATATTAGTCCAATCTTAAGGCAAGTCTGAAGAAAACTCACAAAGCCATGAAATGAAATCAGGACTAAAGTCAAAACTAGGACTAAACCAGAACTCTAACCAGGTCTAATGTAGGACTTAATCAGGTCTAAACCCAGAAGTTGACCAGAACAAATTTGGGTCTAAACTAGGATAAAATCAGAAAGTTAACAGGACTAAACCAGGTCTAAACCTAACTTGACACTTTACCTCAACTTGACTTTGACCTTCCTAAAACCACTAGATCACCTGTGAAGGAGGAAGACTTTTTTGCCTGGGGGATAATGGGAGGGGTAGAGAGGTATGCTCACTCAAAAGCCCCCCTTGTTGACCTTGTCAGTGCATAGGTCAGACCAGTATCACCGGTGGTCTTTTGGCAACTGTTTGTCACTTGTCCTCCAGTCTCTGCTCGAGCTGAGGTGGTGGTCTCCTGGTTGAGTGAAGGAGAGTCGCTACACCTTCTGACCCTCTACTGAACCTGTAATCTTGGCTTAGTCCTGGTTTAGACCTGGCTTAGTTCCGTTTTTTTAGTCCAATATGTTTTAATGCTTCATTCTTAATTTGGTCCAGTTGAAAACCTGGTTTCGCCCCAATTTAGTCTAGTTTTGAACTTTGGACGTTGTTTCATCCTGGTTTAGACCTTATTTCTATGCAGTTTAGTTTAGACCGTTTTTATTTCTAGTTTATTCTTGAGTCTGGTTGAGACTTTTGTGGCTTTGTGAGCTTGTTTAGACATTTTACCTTAGTCTTTGATAGCTGTCCTCAATTAAACATCTCAGCATTGCCTCTTCATCATTCTGCATGGTATTCCCATTTTTCCTACATCTTGTTTTCCGTTCGGCTGCCTCGGGAGCTGTGGTCAGTGCGGGGGGCTTGACCTTTCCTGGATTCGGTGGTGGTCTGGTGACTAAGCATAACATCCAACCTCCTTATCCTCCTCTACCATCAGCCCTCACCCCCGCGGCACGCTGCCTGGCCAAATTTACTTTCTCTCCCCCCTTGACGCGCTACATCTCGCTCTTTTCTTTTCGTGCTTCCTGGCATTCCCTCAATCCCTGAGACTCCGACCATGACAGCTGTCCCGGGCCAGGGCACTTGGCCAGGGAAAGGGCAGCAGACTGGGATCATGCCAGAAGTGTGAAACAAAAGTGTAACCAGACAATATTAAGGGTTATGGATACTACTGTTTGATTTAGAACTGGTTTAGCTTGGAGTTAGACCTACTGTAGTATAGACCTTTTGTCCATAATTAGTACTGGGTTTAGCTTGGTTTAGACAAGGTTTAGGATTGACTTAGACCTAGTTTAGTTCTGGTTAAATTCTGGTTTAGTCCTGGTTTAGACAAGTCCTAGTTCAATCCTGTCTTGATTTAGACTTTTTAGTTCTGGTTAGATTCTGGCTTACACTTTCGTTGACTGTTGTTTAGTATTGGTTTCTATCTGGTTTAAACTTTTTAAACTTTTGGTTTAGCCCTAATTTAGTCCTTTTTTACTTTTGACTTTTTTTGTTCCTGATTTAGTCTTGGTTTAATTTTACTTGGCACTGATTTTGCAGACAGCTTTATACAGTTTTTTCTTCCCAATTTCTTTTTAATTACATTACATAACTCAATATCAAATTTATCCCATTGCAAAATATCTAATCATTTCATTCTAATTTTTTATTTTTACTGCAGCAAACCCAACTACAAAAACATCCAAATCCTTTAAAACAGGACTGTGGGCCATATATAAAGCTTCTTCAGATTGAACTATCCAACCCTTGTTCTTAGCTTCCATCCTGACGTCCTTATTAGTATGCAATAGAGCCCGCGGTGTCTGGCTACCTCTCTCCCAAAGCCATAACCTATCGAACACATTCTCTCAATCTAATCCACTTACAACTCCCTCCCAGCTATACCGCTTCGCCTTATCGATTTCCGCTTCCCACTAAATGTCTTCCCGATTCCCTTTTTCTCTTAACCCGCTGCAAGCTATTTATATTTCCTGCGGCTACTTCTTGGTTTCTTTGTTTTGTAGTCTTGTGTTCCTCGTTTTTTTTTCTAACTTTTTTTCTATCTTTTTTATGTCCATGTCTTTTTTAGTATGCTCTTGACCGTTTGTAGCTTCATCTGACTTCTCTGGCCTCAGAAAATATTTGGCTTTCCAAGCATTGTTTTATTTGTCTAAAAGGAGCTTAACAAAAATGGGACTATACAAGGACTAAAGCGGGTTCAAATAAGGACCAAGCCAGGATTAAAACATGGACTAAACTAAGCCTGAGATTGACCAAACTGTCCTTGAACCAAACACATACTTTACCTATTTGTCCATTTAAAAAAATATTACAATACAAGTGTATCCAGTTATGGTTATACCTAGTGTAGTTCTTAGCCTTGACTTAGCCTTCATTTAGTACTAGTTTAGACCTGGTTAAGTATTTGGGTAGGTTTATATCTATTTTTTACTTTATTTAATCCGCTCTTAGTTCTAGTTTTTCACCTAGGTTAAGTCTAGAAATATGGTCTTTCTTAGACCTAGTCCAGATTGATTTAGACCTGTCTCGCTCCTCTTTCAGTCTTTTGAATTCATCTTCACCATTTTGTATCTTCATTTGACTTTCCTGTTCTTTTTTCCCCCTCTTTGCTCTTTCTCAAATATCCTAACCTAGTTGCCTGGCTCTGTATGGGATCTTGTGTTAGAAGCAGCAGGATTTAGCTCTGGCAAATACCTCAAGGCTTAAACAGGCCGTGTTACCTCCTTAGCCTCGCTTTTGTGTGCCATGTGTACATAAATCTCCATGGAAACAGGGATACTCAACGCGGAGGGCACCACCGGCGGCACATGTTGGACGCCTTTTTTGCCGTTCTAAATTTACAACTCCGGCTTTCTCCCTTCTTTAATTTGCACTATTGTATCTTCCAGGATTTTACTTTGGAAATTAAAGGGGCCCTATTATGCTAACTTGACGAACATGTTTATTTTTCATAATCAGAAACAAGGAGTTGTGTTTTCTTCCATTCACGCATGTTTGAGTAATCTTGGATGCTGAGATGCTGGCCTTTTCTGGAACTGAAAATGCTGCTAAGTAGACAAGTGCAGAAGAGATGACAACTTGTTACTACTTATTATTTGTTTGCATTGGCTGTAGTAGTCGAAGGAAGAGTGACCATCAAGGGGGAGAGAGGGCCTTAAAACCATGTGCCAATCTGAGCTTTTTCATCCGATAGAAAGATGACATTTTCAATTAATAGGCTAGCATTTGTAAGTGTAAAGGCTAGTGTTCATGCAGGGAGCCTCAAAATGGCATAATATATTGTCCATTTATTTCAAAGGGGGTTTACTGTCTGGTTTGACTTAGCTTTCCCATTTAGAGTTAACCCACATTGAATGAAGGGCTGCAATAGTTTTATGTCCGTACAGTCCATCCATGGTTAGGATCTCGACTTCCCCACACTTTCCCAGGCTTTTGGAGAGGACCCCCGAAAGCATTTCAAATCCCCCTGAGGCCACTTGACTGGAGCACCGGCACCTCCCACTCCTCCTGGATGGCTTCCCCCGCCCCCACTCTGTCTTCTGGTCCGACCAAATGAAGACAAATGAGTACATTCACCCCCTATCCCATCCCAGCCAGGGACTACACTGTACCTCACTGTCCTACCCTTACAAAAGCTCCTCTAACCATCGCATCTTTGCATTTTGGGTAGGCAGAGTTTTATAACGGGAAAGAGTGGGAATACTAGTGGTGGTCTTTAGTGCAGGTGGTAGGACCCTTAACTCAGAGGTTTTCAAAGTTTTTATGCCCAAGTGCCACGTCAGAAAACACTGGGCTTTCCAAGTACGATTTAAGGCTAAAGGTGGGTCTATAGAAAGTCTAACTAAGCAGTACTTAACCAGGGTAAAACCAGGTCTAAATCAGGACTAAATCCAGATCAAACCAGAACTATACCAGGTCTAAGTCAGGACTCAAACCAGGACTAAACCATTTCTTAACAGTAACTAAACTAAAAATTGTGCCTAAAATATAAGAACAAAGCTGTCTTGAAATGTAACTAAAAAAGACTAACAAGACTTCTAAGAATATTATACAAGAAAGATCCAACATAGTGACATTTGAACCTCTTCAGCCAGAACTAAACCAGGTCTAAACTGGTCCTGAATCAGAACTAAACCAGTACTAAACCACAATCGAATTCGCAATGTTTAATACCAGATCGTGTGCCTTGATAGATTCCTAATTATGTTCTTTGGGCCAGGTGGCTGAACCCATTTTTTGTGAAAGTTAGCAAAGGAAGTTAACGTTAAGTTGTTTTTTGACCTTTTTATTTTCTCAAGTCAGCCCGAAGAAAAGCTTTCCTCAAGTACCAGACTTTTTTCTTTCCCCCGAAAAAAGCCAGTCCTCTTAACCCAGGAAGGGGCCTTGTGAACAACCAATGAAAGAAAGAACAAAAATAAAAAGCCATAGTGGTGGGTATAGTAGGGGTGCGACGGGGAACTTTTAGGCAGGGATAGACAATCACTTTGGTTGCCCCGGAGACACTAACTTCTCTGTTTGGTGCCCCCCCCACCCCTGTCTACCCTCGCACCCCATCCTGCTTTGCCCCATCAAAGTCTTTTCAAGCCAGACAGCGGCGATCAGTAGCCTAGAGTGATGGTTGTCTCTTCTTTTGTTTGGCTGCACTGTATGCCCCATCATGGTGACAGCCCGACAAGACCTGCGGAGAAAAAAACTTGCAAAATGTAACTTTGGGTGGGCATTTTGGTGTTTGGGATGGGTAAAGAGGGGGGTAGTTGTGGTGAATCCCTAGGGCATTTTCTTTTTAGCGGCCGGTGCAAAGGGTCAAAGCGGGGATATGGTGTCTGGGGTATGGGAATGGCCCCGATTTGGGAAGGGTTCGTCTGCGCCCCATTGAGTTGTCAACGATAGCCAAAGCGCATTCAGCTCCTCCCTCACATATGGCAGGTTCACTGGAAATGATGCCAATTTTTGGGAGACATAGATGCTGTATATCAAGGAAAGAACAATAGGAGTGATTGCTTGTTTGTGTAAAAGATCTTGGCATCACGAATTGAAAAGATATATTTTTCACAGTGAAACCTTATCTCAAAAATGAACAGAGAATGTAGCGTCTGCCATAGTTTGCAATGTAGCTTTAGAGACATAAACTAAAGTAAAGATTAGAACAATTTTATTTAGCATTTAGCTTGTGTTAGCATTTAGCCTGTATATTAGCTACTGAACATTTCTTCGCACATACTGAATAAATTGTTGATAATGCATTTATAAATATGTTTGATAATGTTGTACAAAGTTGAACAATTTAACACTGTTTTATATGCTACTTTCCAGTCCAAACTTTAATTATTACTAGCTTGTATTATGACGACAACTAAGCATGCATAGCTTTCGGGAAGGACCATTTTTTCATGTTAAGCATTGATCTACCACCAGAATAAATGTCCTAATCTAGTGTGGCTTAGCTAATACAAGATTTGGTTATTATAACTCGCCCAATGTCTTGTGTTGTGCCAAAAAGAATAGAAATTGATGTTTTTGGAGTAACCTCTTAAATTGCTGACTCAGTATTGTTACAAATGATGAAACGCTTGGACCTATGTGTGTGGAGATGCTCTTGTTTGGATTGATTAAAGCCTTCTGCAGCATTAACAGCATAGTTAATGAAGCCCCTTATTTTTACTGGGCAGGAGCAGGGCCTGTTACCATGGTGCCCACTGAAAGCCTATATGATCTGGATCCAGATAGCTCGAATTCTTCTTAAATTGGCCCTCTTTCTCTGGGCAGGCAAAAGACTCCAGCTGGTATGTTCGCTGCATGGACTCGCCGAAAAAACGGGTTTCTCTTTGCAGTACTATGCAAATACTAAGAAATACAGTATCGTCCAAATGTTAAGGCTTTTTTTAGACATGATGTTAGGCAAATAGCTTTTAAAATGTAGGTTTATTTTTAGTTTACAAAATGCAAAGTCAGTATCAAGAAGAAACATCTAAATCCAGTTTGCCTTCAAAAGTCAGCCTCTATACATTTTCGAGGGACAGGTAGGTTCTTCCTATTATTCTTCCCAAATCAGTGGTTGTAGGTTGCTCACATCTTTCTGTCTCATCATAATAATCCCAGATAGACACAGTGATGTTGAGATTAGATTTGTGGAGCTAAACTAAGTGAAGATAGTTACTAGAAGCCAGGGAAATTGGTTAGTCAGAATGGTAATATACTTTGTAAGCATTGCTACTTTATTGCTTATTTTTCACAACTTGCCTAAAATATTTACGCGGTACTGTATTTTTACCATGCTTGCTCACCTGCACTTGAGCTAAAAAAGCCTGCATTTAACTCCAATGAACCGCAGTGTATAACAACAGAGTGCTTCAGCCTGTGTCGGCAGCAGAAATTGAAAGTGAGAGCGTTTTAAAAGCTTGCTTTAGATTTAGTCAAGATTGTAATTAGGTCCCCAACATATGCGCAGACCTACAACCCACAATTACACTGCAGACTTTCACCAAAAAATAACTTTGGCGTGCCTCTTTTTGAGCCTTACATAGCCACTGAAAATTGGGGAAACAAGGTCATCATTGGGCCGCCAAATGTGAAATCTTTGTAAGGTCTGATTCATGTTAGCCTAATAAAATGCAGACTTTGTTTAATTTGAGTTAATAGGCCTATGATGTAATAGCCAGGCATTTCGTGCTGATTTCTTAGGAGTGATTGCAGCCTGTATTCTGATAATTTTATTGGTCGAAACAGATATTATGTTAATGACCCAGGCTGACCTACAGATGGCTAAATGAGTAATGCTCAAACTCATAATCGCTGATGGGATCCCAGCTGAGTCTGCTGCATGGTGTTTCCCGGGAACATTTTTATTTACTTTATACACCAGTACTGTTTTACTGACACTGACATTTTTTCCATGTTTATACAAAATTATATAAATTGTGCCATTATTTTGTGTATAGCCATAAGTTATTGTTCTTTTCCAGCCTTTTGTAAACAGGGAGAGAAATAGATTACTAAAAAGGAAGACACAGGGACCAAAACGGGTCTAAATCAAGTCTAAATTAGAAGTTAACCAGAGCTAAACTAGGCCTAAACTAGAACCAAGCCAGGACTAAACTGCTGATAAACATTGTGACTTGTTGTGCATCATTTCTAAACTAGAATCAAACTAGGTCTAAAACAGATTCTAATCAGGACTAAACCCGGACTAAATCTAGTCTAAACCTACCAGAGAGAGCCCGTGTATCAACAGCTGTATCCAGACCACTATCTAGTGAGTTTGCATGGTGTTTCCTGGGAACATCTTCATTTACTTTACACAACAATAATTCACTATTTAACTTTTTTTTTCCATTTCTCTCCCTCATTTTCAACCTCTGGCTGTAGAACTCGGGTTTCCATGTGTGTCTTGTTAAGGGCAGTTATGACAAATGGCAGCAGCTGTACAAACTAATCTCTCTGTAGCTTTCACACATGGCGCCCAATTAACAATGGACCACTGTGGGGCCCTAATCCGCAGTGCAGCCATCCCCAGGCCCGGCCTTACTGAGTGGAACGCCCCAGGAGACCCTACCCTTCCACTGCGGTCCTGCCATACAACTACGCATGTATGGAACCACTAACTCCATTCAGATGGGACTAGGGTGAACATATGTGGTAGACTAGACATTGTGTTAGTGCCATGTTATGACTTCTTGATTTTGACTGAAGAAGTTGATAGTACATTCGTTTTAGGACATTTTTGTGAGTGACTTTTTGAATAAATTATACTTCCAGGAGTATACATTACAAAATACATTGATTTATGTTGTATGAAAATAAGATTTATAGATTCTGTCTTTGTTTTGACTTTGTAAAGACAATATTTATATTCATGTTATCTTAAATGAAATTGTTAGTACAAGATTTGGACTATGTTTGGACCAGTTTCAGAGCTTGTTTAGTCCTAGTATAGGCTTAGTTTAGTCCTGGGTTTGTCCTTTTAAGTACTGGTTTAGACCTAGTTTAGTTATGGGTATCTCAAGTTTTAGACTAAATTCCGATCTGGATTAGACCTTAATTAGTTCTGGTTTAGTCCTGGCTCTGTCTTTTTTATTCCTGGTTTAGACCTAATTAAACATCTGCTGTCCAAATTTCATCCTACCACTATCACAGTATTCAACATATGCATCTCCTAAAATCATGCTGCCCTACTTTAGAAGGACTTGCATATAGGCTAAGTGTACATTTGAGTGGTTGGACACACATGAGCTCATATGTTTTGTGCTTGGAGGCATTACCATACATGCTGCTGCTCTTGATAGATTTAGTAAAGTGGTTGGTGAAATAGTGGGTGGGAGCCATATGCCTGCCTGTGTGTGTGTCATATAGTGATCCTGTCAATGGGCATATTTCCAGTAGTTGACGATAAACTGCTGTTTCTTTGGGGCCTATATCCGAACGCACTGTGTAATGTACTTAAGTGTGCGGAGGCAGAGTGCATTTGCTTCTCCCCCATTCTCCCTCTCATATGATAATATATGTAAAGGCAAGCAAATGCAAGCCAAGACTCCTTACTTAACTCTTCATGTAAACTTTGAATTTAGTCCAAACCTAGCTACTCACATGCACAGGCAGAGCATAAAACTTTCCTAAAATGTCTAAATAATGTGCATATCTGATGAGTTCCACTTTCAGTCCAAAACTATGTCAACATGGCTTAACTTGTCCTTGCATCCTAATATTTGATTTATTTAAAGGGGCCCTATTATGCTAACTTGACTTTTGTACTTTGCGTAGTACCTTTTTCCTTGTCAAGCTTGTGTTGTATTTTGTTTCATTCATGCATGTTTGAGTTATTTCGTAATGCTGGGGCACTGATCTTCTCAGGAGCTGAAAATGATATAATTTGATAATACTTTCTGTTGTTAGCATTTGTTGTAGCAGCAATAGGGGTGGCCAGCAGGGGGAAAGAGGGCCTTAAAGAGACACACATACAATCAGATTCTTTTTCTTAATAGAGAAAAATAAACTTCTCCCATAAAATGCTTAAATATTGCACTACATTGACCCTTTAATAATTTCCATGTCTTATACCTTAGATTTTCGGTCCAAAACTCTTTCAACAGGGCTGAACTTGTCTCTGCATCTTAATATTAGCTTTATTAAAATTTATAATTCAGAAGTCTTGGAACCCAAACCAGTTTGAAACAATATTTTGACATTTTCCCTTATACTCCGATGGGAAACAAAGCCACAAACAGTAGCTGCAGTTTTTTTTTAAAGGCTTGTGTTGAAGGATCCAGGAACATCAGGAAAGCGCTACAACCCGCTGCCAAATCTATGACATGAATGAAACAAATGCACAACGGCAAAAAAAATGAAAATGGTCGGGGTGTGATCTCTGGCAGCCATTGTGAAACCGGTGCCAACTTTTATGAATGGGCGAACCGCTGCTGAGCTCATAAAAATGGAAAAAAGAAAGAATCAACTTTTTTTTTTTAATCTGCCATCCAAAAATAATTAACCAAGCGAGCAGGCCTTCTGGAGAGACTGGAGGAAGCCACAAGACACTTGACTAATATCGGAGCGCCGAGGGGGACGGCAGCACGCTGAAAAAATAAGAAATATATAAAAAGGCTTTGATTGTTTTTGGGAGGGGGGAAAGTATTCAAGTGAAACTCTACAGTAGATAGGAGAATTTGGCATTATTTATGTCGCATATAATAAAAACTGTTTGCTGATATTATAGCATTATTCTTTTAGTCTATGAAGCAGCGCACGTTTGTTCATTCAAGTCCCAAAATGATGCTGTCTAATCTTAAAAAGGACAAGTGGGTGAAATGCCTTGCCCAAGGACACAAGACCAGTGTGGTTGGTGTAGGAATGGAACTGCCAACTTCTCCTCTACCTCAAATTGTCCTCTAAGATTCTGTACAAGATGACTAAATTGCGACTGTATTTTGGTGATTGGTTGATTAAATGTTTAGTTTCTTTCTGACTATAGAACATTTGTAGATGCATCTTTAGCTCTGATGACATTAGTGGCAAAATCAGAATCACTTGTAGATAATGATAACTTGTACTCTTGACACTCTAGACTTTAGTGTATCTGTGTCTTGAAGAGGATGAGATGATGGAAAGGGAAGAGTGCGGGTCATATGTATGTTTAAATTTAGGACCTGACGAGGCAACAGGACAGTCACATGCCCTCTCTCACGTACACCACATCTCAGCATGGCTCCCAACACTGCATGGAAAAAACAGTCCCATGGGAAGAATATCATTATAATTACAAAGAAACAGTGGTTCTTATACTATGGTTCTGGCCCCACTATTGGTGTTATTCATTTCATTATGTTCTTGTAGTTTGAAATTGATGTGTGAAATACTACTTAGTCCTTGTTTTGTCTTGGTACAGACCTGGTTAGATCCGGGTTTCAACTTACTTTAGACCCGATGTTTAAACCTGCTAGACCTGTTTTAGTCCATGTTTAGTTTCGATTTAGTACAGATTAGTTCTTAGTTTATACATGTTTTGCTAGTACCCCAATTTAGTATTAAGCTGATTTAGTTGTGGTTTAGACTTTGGTTAGTCCTCATTTGGACCCATTTTATTTGATCACAGAAGGTACTTTGAGAGATGTATATTTTTTTAATTAGTGCATAAAGTTTGTGTGAATTGCTTGTGTACCGTACAATATATAGGCCCTATTACCCACATGTTTCTCAATGTAAATTTACTGCTATTCGTTACCGCGAGGCATCATTTGAATCGACTAACACAGCCGCTTTTGTTTTACTGGTTTTATTAGCCGTTTTGTATGCCATCAACATCACCTAAGGCTTCACAAAGGCCCCCACTGTTTCCAATTGAAAGCCTGCAAAACAAAAAAGTGCTTTCCCCTATTATTGCAATCAAAGCAACGTTATCAGCGATCAACATATTCTCACCCAGACACACAGCGCAGAAGAATGGCCCATTGACTGATACTGCCTCCCAGGCCAGACTTCAAGCTTAGCCCTTCGAAGAAAAGGCTAGTGTCGCTACTTGTGTCTCAATACTTGGGGGATCTTGAATGAGGAGGGGTGAGACTGAAGAGGGCTGTGTGCATTGTTGAGGTGCTGTCCCATGCTGGCTGTGCAGTGCAAGGAAATAGAGAAGGGTAGAAGATTCGAAGTAATGATTATTTTTAGGGTAGTAAAGTGTGGGTATACTGTGTTTTGCTTTGAGTTTATACATGGTTTAGCCCCTGGTTTAGAACTAGTTTAGATCTCATTTAGACACAAATAACTCCTGGTTATTCTGTAGTGAAGTCCTTGTTAAGACCTGGTTTGGACATGGTTGAGTTTGGAGTTTAGACCTGGCTTAGTCTTTGTTTTAGACTTGGTTTAGTCGAGATCTGGCTATTTCCCGGTGTATACCTCATTTAGACCTGGTTTAGTTCTAGTTTATACATATTTTAGCTCTGGTTTAGAACTGATTCAGCCACATTAATTATCTAGGTTAGGCACAGATTAATTTTAGTTTTTAGACCTGGTTTAGCCCTGTTCTCTATAGTGATGATTTATTGACTCTCAAAGTGCCCACTCACCCACCACTGTAAATGTCTCAATACTTTTTGGCCCATGAATGGAGGGGCTAGACTGTGTATTGTTGAGGTGCTGTCCCATGCTGGCGGTCCTGAAAGCGCGGGGGTACAAAAAAGCCCGTCACCTGCTCAGACTGCTGGAATGTTAATGCTGTGGCTCTTATAATTGGATTTTGTACACACCGTCTGCGAAGAACATCCAGAAACTATCGCCCCCCTTGTATTGTCCCGACCCAGCCCCAGGACCCTCAATAGAGCCCAGTCTATGTTTATACAAGCACTCACGTCTCAATAAAGGATGTTTACAATGACTGGACTGGAGTGAGAATAAAACCAGGAGAGGGTCAGATTATCAAGATTGGGGCAAATAGTGAGAGATTTGTCAAGTCGAGAAGTTTAATCCTGGTTTCTGTACAGTTTAGGTCCTGGTTTAGACTTTTTTGTGAAGTCTTTTGGATTAGTTTAGTCCTGGTTAGTCAAGTTTGATTATATTTAGATTTCTTTCATGTTTTTTATCTAATCTAATTTAAGAGAGGTTTTGACAATTTGACAAATAAGCCTGGTTTAGTCCTGATTTCAAGTTTAAGTTTAATAATGAGATTTTCTTTTTTTAAATAGGTTTTTGGCACTGTTTAGACCTGGTGTAGTTCTGATTCATGGAATCACCCTGATTAGTTTTGAGACTTAATTTTGGACAGCATTTAATTCTGGTTTAGATTTGGTTTACGACCGGTTTAGTCCTAGTTTAAAGTAGAGCTAATTTAGGCTTGATTTAGACCTGGTTTTGGCAGAGCTAAAGTTGAGAAAATATGCATGTGCAGACAATCCACAATTGGGCCATCAGTATAGTCAGAAAGTCTTAAAGTTGGATTTTTGTCAGATTTCCTACATGATTTTTTGGCTGTAAAACTATGTTAACATTTTGCTCCGTCTGAACTTCCTCTCCAGTGATTCGAAAGGCACACCCACTTAGAGGTCAGCGGTCAAGAGGAAGCGCTGCGTATTGGCTGGAAGTGTGTGAGGCGTACATGATCCCGGGATCATTAGGGAAGTTATGACTCTTGTTTTGTCGGAGGTGGGCGAGCGGGAGGGGGAGAGAGAGGGAGTTAGCCTGTGGATTGTCCTGATTTAGACCCTGGACATGTTTTAGACCTAGATTCAGTCCTGGTTTAGTCAGGTTTTAGACCTACTTTACATCTTGTTCATAGGTTAGTTTTAATTTTGACTTAGTTTAGCTTTAGTACAAACCTATACCTGCTTTAGTCCTGGTTTAAATCAAATTTTGACTTTGGATGGATCAATCTGGTTTAGGCCTGGATTAGTTCTGATTTAACCCCACTTTAGTGACACCTGCTTTAGTGTTTGTTTAGTCCTGGTTTAGTCTTACTTTAGAGTTGACATTTATGGTATTTTAAACCATAAATGTTTAGACCTAGGTTGGTCCTGACCCATATTATTAAGAATTATTGACTTGACATTTAGAGACCTAGTATTGGCATGCTGTATCTTGTCCTAATCTCAAACCTAGACATTGCTTAGTCCTGGTTTAGTTCTGATTTGTACCCGATTTAGATTTTCTATTTACCTACCTGATTGTGACCTGGTTTAGTCCACGTTTACGGTTTAGTTCTGCCTCTTGTTTTGTGTTAATCAAAGTTGGTGGCAGGGAGGTGAGCGGGCGAGCGATAGGGAGGGGGAGAGAGAGGGAGCTATAGCCTGGACTCTGGATCTCCTGTGACGCACTGGTTTCCCCTCGCTCCGGCCTCCCGAGCTATTTCCACTGCAACGGCTTGAGCTGGTTATATGTCTCAGCTGCACTGACCTAAATTCCTTATATTCACCTCAGAAGACCCTTAGCCTTAGCCAACCAACAGTTTTTTTTACATCGCCTATAGTATAGTCAGGGCTACAGAACCTAGACCTGGTGTAGTCCTGGTTCAGTCCTACTTTAGTCCTGGTTTAGTCCTGTTTTAGATGTTTATTCACTGCAGATGACCCGTAGCCAACCAACTATTTATTTTTATATTGTCAATGGTCTAACAGAGCTATAAAACCTTGACCTTTTTTTCACCCTGGTTTAGTCCTGGCTTAGATGCTTATTCACCTCAGAAGGGCCTTAGCCAATCAGCCTAGACCTGGTGTAGTTCAATTTTAGTCCTGGTTTAGACCTTGTTTCCTTTTGACCTGTTTCAGTCACCGTTTAGATTGACCTTACAAGAGCTTTAGGCAACCAACTGTTGTAGTTTACCTTTTTAGTCCCAGTTTGAACCTAATTTACACAAACCTTCTGGTTTTGGCCAGTTTGGTTTTCACGTTGTTTTGTTCAGCTTAGATCAGCTTTATTCTTGGTTAAGTCCTGGCTTGGACCTAGTCTAGACCTTCTTTTTGGGTTTACGTGAGTTCATGTTAATCTAGAACTGCTTTCAACTTTGTATCAGTCTGGTTTTGAACTGTTTTAGTCCTGGTTTAAAAATGGATTCGTCTTTTTAGTACAAACCTAGACTTACTTAAGTCCTTGTTTAGTCCCATTTTGGTTTATTAGGGATAGTACTGGACAACCATATTCACCCCAGAAGACCCTGTACCCTTTGTTTTTCCAATTCCTCTCCAAGCTCCTACCATACACTAACTGTATCTAGCAGTTCCTTCCTGTCCTAAAGGAAGTATGAAAACAGTATTCCCAGCTGTAGTGGGAATACCGCGCTCCGAACAATGACAAGAGACTTTTCTTTTTGGCACACATGCTCGTTGTGGTTAGATAAACACCCTCTAATTGCATTTAATCTCTGTTAAAGTAAGGCATTTGGAACAATTACTTTGGTATGTTTACCAAACAGCTGTTGTGAGCGATTTTTTCCAGCTTTTTCTCACTTTAAAATGTAATGCTTTTGGGTTTTTCTGACTGGTTAAGAGGAAAATAAGATAGTCGCTACATTAGCTTGTGCATAAGCTTGTATCGGGCTTGGGGAACATTGTAGAAATTTATTTAGTTGGGGTTTGGCATTTGTACAAATAGCAAATTTAATTATTATTTTTACATAAAAAAGGCCTTTTGTGGTGAGTTTAACTTGTACACTTAAATTAACAGCAGACACTTTATTAGACATTAGTTACCAAGCATTACGGTTATTATGAACAATTTGGTCATGCTATATGCTATTTGGTATGGATTGGAAAAAAAAAAAAATCCAGCGAGTGGCCATTCTGAGAGAGAAAATGAGACCAGAGATCAGAGACTGGTTTGAGATAATATAAAGGCACCATTAGTTCAGATGCCATAACATAAAGCACATGGGCTATAGCAGCAGAAGACCACCCCGGTTGCTATTTTATGCAAGGTCCAGCTATTTTATGCAAGGTCCAGCTTTTAATAAAGTGGCCAGTCAGTGTATAATCCTCCACCATCTTGCCCTTTTCCTTTTAGCCTGGCAGCAGTGTGTTTCTGTATAAACAATAGTCTGGACATCCACCTTTGGGCCACTGTTGTAGTCATCCACGCAGCTGAACTCCGGCCAAGTGGATGTTGTGGTAAGAGGCGGCCAAATCCACCAGCCAACCACAAACCAGGGATCCAAGAGGCGAGGACTCACTGGACAGGACAGAAGGAGAATAGTATTTAAAGATAAAATTATTGAAATTTAAACATTAAAAGATGCACCCTGAACTGCCCTAAAAAGTCCTATGCTATAAGTCTTATTGTTTAGCAGCTGATGTTGGTAGAGTAGCCAAAAATGCAACTTGAGCATTGTTATTTTAAAATAATATAACTCAAGTAGAAGTAACAACTAGTCATACAATATACTCTATAAAAAGTAGTTTTAATAGTGTTTAAATGCTTTTGGACATTAATTTTGTACAATTTATTAAAACAGATGATGTACAAACTCTAGCATTTTTAATTTATATAAACTATACAATAAACTTAAAATCTGTTAGAAAACAGATAGAAAGATACATACTTTTTTTAATATACAGATAATGCTAAAGTTAATTCTTATGTAAGCGTATTGTTACTTCAAAATAGAACTGGGATGATGACAGTAAAACTACTCTTTGAATGACAGGGATGAACTTGGACCGTTCTATGGGACTTGACACGCTGTAAGTGTTTAGTATTCATGATGAGGTGTAGCAAAATGTGCGTTCGCTCCGTACTATCTCTCTGGACTCACCCGCCACCTGTATAAACAACAGGGCTATTGCGAAACGGTTACAGTGAAAGGCTCTTCCCTGGGCCCGTTTGTCAGAATGAGGTCAGCACACAACACTACTCCTTTCTCTCAGTTTTTGCTCTTTTTTCTTGGCATGTCATGCTATAGCTGTTCATTGTGCAAAAATGTACTTAATGCATACAATGTTTAATATGAGGATTTATAGATATTGTTAAGTAGCAACAAGGAGAAAAGCCCAGGGGCAAGAATGGAAGTGGTGAAGCAATCAGAAGTTGGATGAAAGTGAAGGCTGAGAACATTGCAATATATTTTAATGAGCTGTTTCGCTTTCTCACCTTTCAACAAGCTAGGTTCATGTCTCTTTAAGGCTCTCTTTCCCCTTTGCTGGCCACAATTGCCTCACTGCTACAGCCAATGCAATCGATTGAAAGTTGTAGCAAGTTTGGGTTCCTTTACCTACATTAAAAGGTAGTGTTTTCAGCTTCTGAGATGGCCAGTGCCTCAGCATATAGAATTACTCATACAAGCCTGAATGAAACTGGGTATGTTTTGGATGATAAATCTTTACTCTCAGAAAAGTTGAGTTAGCATATTAGGGTCCCTTTAAGTTGAGGGCTGCTATTTTTTACCTATAGCATGACATCATTTAACCCTCTCGCTGATCATTTTACCCCATCTTTACCGCACAAAAGCCCCACGCAGTGACGTAATAGCCCCGCACATGTATCGTATGCTATAGTAGAAGCAGCTAATCATCCCCATGCACCCTGCAGGACGTCATGCTCCCAGAGGCCTCTCTTCATCGTATGTGTCTGGCTGTAACAGGATCTCGAGAGAGGAGCTCACAAAATGGGCGCTTTGTGTCCAAGATTTGTCCAGACAAACCCAGATAAGGAAACCCAACAAGGGCGAGCCAAAGGAGCTTGTGCAAATAACCTTTAATCTAGGTCAGGCCAGGAGATAGGGGCAGTGGAGCTAACAGGCTAACTACCCGCAATAATAGTGACGTCAGTGATAAGGTGGTGGTTAATGTGTTTTTAGTATAGTCCGATTTGTATTGAATCTTTAGGCATTTTGATAGTACATTTCTGGGTAATTACTGATAAAGTATACATTTTTATACAGTCTTTTTCAACACTAAGGTACTTAACTACATAATGTGATTCATTATCCTCTCCATGGTCAAACACTGGTGGCCACAGTTGCCCTAGGGCAGACTAACAGATATGTGGCAGCTATACCATGCCAACAGCCTTTCCCACCACCACCACAATCATACTATCATACATTTATTAAAAGTTGATAGTTGCCTAAGAACACAATGGCAGTGTAAAACCTTTCAAATCTGAGTTTTACTATTTCAGTTTTTCTTGCCAAATCTTGCCTTATATTGTCAATTAAAAAAGCTAATCTAGAGATATTTTGGGATAGCTGGTCACTGTCACAAGGAACACCAGCTTTTTCTCATCTCTATTAATAGCTACTTTGCCCAATTCTCAGGACACACTCCCATAACTGCTCCAGCCCTTGTAACTACGCTTGTGTCTCTCCCTCTTGGCCACGTCTCTCTCTACATGTCCCCAAATAGTCTATGGGGACGGGGACAGCACCAGATCCCAACACGGGACCATATGTGTCTACAGACCACAAAATGCTGAAACCATTACTTGGCCCACTCCAGTCAAATTGAAAGCAGGAGCCAGAAACAGCAGCATGCAATAGCTAGTTTTGGCTTGAGTGTATGGGCCAGTCAGATGGTAGTGCTCACGCTGACTTGTTGACAATGGCGGGCTGCGGGCTAATGCTAATGTCTTGTTGTCATTGCGCCAGTGTCTCCCTTTTATGACCTCTCAAAGATGTCTTTCAAGTTTGTGAGTGTCTGCATAAGTGGGAATTACATGGGCTGTAATAGTTATTGGCTCCTAAATCTGGGGAGTATTGGTACAAGACCTTACTGTAAAATTTGACATGTTAACTGCACTTTTAAAATAATCTAGGGAACTGATAGCTTAAAAAAAATAACTCACCATACAAAGGTACACCATGTAATGTTTTTTAAATTTTGAATGATTCTAATATTCATTCGTCTTCACTTGCTTTGTGCTTTTAGGGCTAACAAGACTGGAGCCTATGCTTGCAACTATGGGCCTTAGGTGGGGTACATCTTGGACAGTGACTAGCTAGTTGCAGGGCTGACACAGGGAGACACACACTCACAGGCAACAAATCATTAATTTATTCATTCATTCATTCACTCGGGGCCATTCTTTTACATATAAAAACCTAACTAAACTTCCAGCAGGTTTGGATCCCTAGTCAAACTTTATTTTACAAAGCAGAAGTGAAATTGATTTGAAGTTTATTTGTGGTAAGGATGCACACCAGTTGTAAGATTGCCTTACATAAGCCATTATTGTAGTATTTAGGCCCCAGTGTCTCATGATCATATTATATTAATGATGAAACCATTGTCCAACACCCTGTTATTGTTAGCTGCAACATAACTCTTGCAGCATTTTTAAAAGGACAGTAAAAAGAGAAAGCCTAGTCCATAATATAATCAGTTTGAGTTAGTC